>PVIU01022956.1:0-28373 GCA_004026605.1 Ondatra zibethicus | reverse complement strand
GACCAGGCTGGCCTCAAACTCACAGAGATCCGCCTGCCTCTGCCTCCCCAGTGCTGAGATTAAAGGTGTGCGCCACCACAGCCTGGCTATGTGTGATTTTTAAAAAAAAATCTATTTTCAATGAAAGGGGGAAGAAGATAAAAGAAAAGAAGATGAGAAATAAAAAGAGGAAATATAGCACATGCCTATAATCCCACCACTTAGAAGGCAGAAGTGGGAGGATCAAGACTTCAAGACCAGTCTTGACAATGAAATAAGTTTGAAGCCACTCTGGACTACATAAGACCTTGTCTCAGACAACAAAACAAAACAAAAAGTCAAACAAAACAAAACCTGAACAACAAGTGGAAGTGGAAAGGTGAATTTGGGCTTGCAAGTTCCAAGGTGTCCGCCTATGGCTGCTTTGCCCCGTCGCTTTGGGCCTAGGAAAACAATCATGGTGGAGCCTGCAGAAGGACAAAGCTGTTCACTTTATGATGGTCAAGAAGCAGAAAGAGCCGGGCGGCGGTGGCGCACGCCTTTAATCCCAGCACTCGGGAGGCAGAGGCAGGCGGATCTCTGTGAGTTCGAGCCCAGCCTGGTCTACAAGAGCTAGTTCCAGGACAGGCTCTAAAGCTGCAGAGAAACCCTGTCTCGAAAAACCCCAAAAAAAAAAAAAAAGAAGAAGAAGAAGAAAGAGAGAGGGGAAGGGACTGTGACCCTGATAAATCCTCCAAGGACTCCCCAGTGACCTACTTCCTCCAGCTAGACCCTCTAGGGCTTCCACTGCCTTCCAGGAGCGCTGACAGGTTATTACGGGTTAGCCCACCTGGTTTTAGCACAGGCCTTTGGGGGGAATATTTTGGTTCCTAATTATAACAGTGGCTAATAAGGACTGTAAAAACAAGGGGGCCGGTAGGACAAGAAATGCAGGACTCCCTGAATTCCCGAAGATGGAAAATGATTCTGTTGGTAAATGAACCTGGAATCACAACCTCCTAACATGCACGCTTGTGGCAAGTTCCTTCCACTGCCTAAGAGGGAAATGGTGGAGACTCCAGTTTCAGATGAGGAAGAACTGCAGGGTCTGGCTGGGTTTCCCACACTTAGTGCCACATTCTGTCTATAGGCTCTCCATCCCCTCGAGGCCTCATCTCTACCCCCTGGTATCCCTGGGCCTGCTGATATCAAATGGGATCCTGACCTAACCTCAGTTTTCAGAGACTTGTTGTTTGTGGGAGTCAGTTCTTTCTTTCAGTGCATGGATCCCGGGGATTGAACTCAGGTCATCAGGCTTGGCAGTAAGCACCCTTGCTTGCTGAGCCATCTCTCTGGCCTTCAGTGTATTTATTTAGGTCTTACCTGGTTCCAAGAGAAAAATCTGCATTTGACACTTTGTTGGAAAGCCTTAAATGGTCTCTATGGTGTCACCTTGAGCAGAATAGTTTAAAATAAAGATGGAAACTTAGAAAGTTTGCTGGGGGGAAAAAAAAGATCCTTTTTTTTTTTTCTTAGAGAACATAGCACCATGCCTCAGTAGCTTTCCATAGCGTAGTTTCTTGTTTGGAGTGGGGAAAGGTTGAAAAGGGAGTCCCAGTGTGGTTCAGACCAGCCTGTTAGCCTTGTACTTGTCACAATCCTCCTGTCTCAGGCTCCCGAGTGCTCAGATTGCAGGGCGATGGCAAGCACATCTGATATCCATGCCTGATCCTTTTTGATGTCTACAGTCATCTTGTGGTCAAAAGAAATATTGACACAAGCTGCTTTGATACCGCCAAAGGGAGAAAAAACAAGCCACCTTTGCGGCTCAATGGATGCTAATTATGCTGCGTGTAGACGTGTGGGAGGGGCTACTGGAACAGCTGGAGAGACCGAGTCAGCCTCTGCCTAGCTCCGTGGTCTAGCTCAGCGCACGCAAAGACCCGCTTCAAAAGGAAGTGCCACGTTTTATCAAAATATTACATCTCTTGCGCCCAGAGCAAGGCCCGCCCGGCTCATGGGATGCAGGAGTTATCTCACAACATCAGCAGCACGCCGCTGCAGGAGCCCTCTTTCTGTGCGTGTTGTGATGGGTAGAGCGTCACAGCTCCCATTGTCGACCTGTGGCTGCGTCAGTGATAAGACCAAGATGTCTCTCCCTGGATCTTCTTGACAGAAAAAAAAAAAAAAAAAAAAAAAAAGGTCACTGGGTTTTCTTTCTTTTTTTTTAGCCAACCCACGAAGCGCAATGAGGTTAAAGGAATGTGTAGGCATTTAGTTGTCTGTAGGAGAACAGACAGTTGAAACAAACGGTTACAAGAATAGGAGTCAGCCCACTCTTCCTAGTGGCTCATTGGAGAGGTGGCTGCCTCTCTTCACAGTGGTCTCTGAGGTGTGGTGATGCTGGCGTCTCTTCCTGGCCGGGCAAACGGGCACATGAAACACCCACCACAGGAGTCTGCATCTCACAGCAGCGGCTCCTGCCAAGTAAATTCTGGGCTCAGATGAAGCTTGGCATTAGCTAGGGCAACGGGGCGTGATGGCTCCTGGTGCAGCTGGATACCACACGAAGACACACCGCCGAGGGACAGAGGGAATCCCAGTGGTGTGCCAGAGCCAGCGTGTAAGTCAGTGGTGAAATTGTCAGGAATTTCATGAGCTGGCTGGCAGGCTTCATTAGCAGCACGAAACTAGCCGTGGTGGAGTATTGATAGCACTAAGATGAACAAGATTTTCCCTGCCCCGTGTTAACTACTAAGCATTCACCAGCTCACCGCAAGACTAGCGACTGAATGAACCCCTACCTGGCTCACGATGCCATTTGTATGTGGGGGGTGGGGGGTGGGGGACGGGGACAGTTTCTAATTGCTGTAAAGGAGAATGATGCGAGAGACGGACTCTCTATCTAGTAAATAGGATGCAGAACTTATAAAATATAGAGAACTTATAAAATGACTTCACATTATGGTGACATTAATGAATATAGTTAATGAATATAGTTGGTGTGGGTATGTACTGCCACAAAACTACAAAGCGAGAGCAGAGACGCTCAGCCTGGACACAGCTGCCATGACATCAAACTTAAAAGTCTCTAAAGATAGCAACTGCTCCCTAGCCACTCCCGTGGGATAAGGGCCAATGACCACCATGTTGCGGCTCTGTTTTGATTGTCTTGTGTCATGGCAAGGGACAACTGCAGTTTATCATCCCCTAAAAAATCATCGTTGTCATCGTCTTCTTTCTCCTCCTCCTTTCTTCTTCTTCTTTTTTTAAAGCAAGGTCCCAGGCTGGCCTAGAACTCATTATGTTATCCATACTGACCTCATACAGTGATCCTCCTGCCTCAGCCTCCCAAGTGCTGGAATTATAGGCACGAGCCGTGAACTTATTTCTATTCTTTAATAGCGGAGTTCTGGAAAGATACTATTTGTCCATGTTTGTTACTTTTGTGTTTTGTTTTGTTTTGTGAGGCAGGGTTCTCTATATAACAGTCCTGGAACTCGCTTGGTGGATGAGGCTGTCCTTGAGCTCACTGAGATTCGCCTTTCTCTGTGTCCCAAGTGCTGGGATTACAAGTGTTATGTCACCACTGCTTGGCTTTTTCCTAATTCTTTTTTTTTTTTTTGGTTTGTTGTTTTGTTTTGCTTTGCTTTTCGAGACAAGTTTTCTCTGTAGCTTTGGAGCCTGTCCTGAGAACTACTAGCTCAGGACCAGATTGGACTCGAACTCACAGAGATCTGCCTGCCTCTGCCTCCCGAGTGCTGGGATTAAAGGCATACGCACCACCACCACCCACATGTTTGTTACTTTTGTTTCTGCCTTTCAGTCCATCACCCATCTGTCCATCCATCCATCCATCCGTCTGTCCATCCATCAGTTCATTCACCCCTCCATTGTCCACAAGAGCTCACTAGACATTTGTTGTTGGATCAAGTGAAGTACGTGTAAGGATGTCTTGGCCTTTTATTTTATTTATTTATTTATTTATTTATTTATTTATTTATTTATTTATTTATTTATTTATTTTGGACTGTGACCCTTAGCCCTTAACAGCTGAGTCATTTCTCCATCCAACAATGTGATCTTTGTTGGCAGTGATCTTCAAACCTCACCTAGGTAAGGATGATTTTGCGAGAATTAATTTCTAGGCTGTCAACTTCAGCATTTATAACAAAGAAATAGTTGTTGTTTTGTGTAAGAGTAAACTATGCTGAGCAGTCGTGGCGCACGCCTTTAATCCCAGCACTTGGGAGGCAGAGGCAGGTGGATCTCTATGAATTTGAGGCCAACCTGTCCTACAGAGTAAGTTCCAGGACAGCCAAAACTATAAAGAAAAACCCTGTCTAGAAAAAAAAGTAAACTATGATGAAAAATTATAAATGTCAGTTTAGTGCCCTCTTCGTGTATAAGAAAGAAGCATAATGTTTCCAGGTTCTTAAGGACACCTGTGAAAAGATTTGAGTGTCAAATCTGTTTGTACAAAGCATAGTAGAGGTACCTTTCATTTAAGCCTGAGCCAATTTAAAAGTCTAGGGCAGAAGTTAATAGCCTTATATCTCAGGGTTTGAGAAAAATCTCTTAGTAGCATGTTATGTTCCGTGTCGATAGGCACGCATACATTTTTAAGAGGTCCAAAGCTCAGAAAAGATGAACAAGATCTAACCAAATTATGTAAAGTCTTAGGGCTAATTTTTTAAAATATTGTCTACTATGTGTGTGCCTTGGTGTGTATGTGTGCAGATGCCCACGGATGACAGAAGAGAATGTCAGATCCCTGGAACTAGGGCTACAGGCAGTTGTGAGCCCTGAGGTGGGTGCCGGGAATGGAACCCCAGTCCTCTGGAAGAGCAGCAAGGGTTGTTAATTACTGAACCATCTCTCCAGAGCTCTTCAGATGTTTTTCTTTGTTTGTTTGCTTTAATGATGTTTTCATGTTGTAGCTCCAACATAAAAAAAAATATCCTGTTTTCTGCTTAGGTAGAGAATAACAGATGAACCCGCCCCTTTTCCTCCCCCCACCCCACTAGTGCTTAGGGCTGAACCCAGGTCCTCTGATATGCATTCTGTCCCCGAGGGACTTCCCCGGCCTGGCCCTTTTTCTTCTACAGTCCCTGAACCTAGCCCAGGCCAGTTTTTTAATTTTATCTCTTACTGATCAAGACTGTTCATTTTTCTTGCTTGTGCTGAAGGAATGTTTTAGGTGCTTTTTATGAAAACAATGGCTGGAAATTTGGAAAACAATTTTTTAAAACATAGTCACACTCCCCTGACTGTTTTGGTCTGTGCTCTTTTCTAGCATTTAACCAGAGGCCCAGCAACAAGCTGACAGAGTATTCAAGTTCAGAGTTGGCTAAACTACATTTACTAGTGTCTAACTTCCAGGGCTTTGGGTTTTCGAGTGTCTCACACACAGAAGAATGGATAAAGATGTCAGAGGCAGGCCTGAAGGAGGACTCTGGTAATCCAGCCCTTGGTGTATAACCTTCAAACACCAATAAACAAGATTAACTGGGTTTAACATGTGACCTTTCTCGTTTCGACTGGTAAGCACAGATGTCTTCTCATTTAGCTGCCTAGTTAAAAGCTGCCCTCACTGGCTGCAGTTGGAGCTAGATTTGAGGTTGCAGGGATGACAGTCTTAAAAACTGTACTCTTCAGCGAGTGACGCTGTCTAAACAGTAACATATGGAGACCCACGGTTTAATAATTAAAAATAATGTGTGACCTTCCCCATAATAAATTTGTTAATTATGCCAACCAAAGAAGTAAAAACGGGATCAGGATAGATATTTCGCTATTTTTGTCGGTCTGGTGGCATTAAAGACAGTGACAAGATTTGTTAGAGCCAGCGCTTCCACACCTGCGCCTGCTGAAGCAGAAATCCCAGCCAAGCCTTTGTTACCCTTTGGTATTCCTCGAGGAAGTGTGGAGCAGCCCTGAAGGAAACAAAAAAGGCTTTCATTTGCTTTTCCTAAATAAGTCTAGGCTTGTGGCCATACTTCCTACCCACCAAACTGCAGAGACAACTGTGTGGTCCTTGATCACCTCTTTATTGATTGACTGAATCCCAGAACCATCTCTGGCATTCTTTTTTGTTTTGTTTTGTTTTTTGTTTTTTCAAGACAGGGTTTCTCTGTATACCCCTAGCTGTCCTGGAACTCACTCTGTAGACCAGGCTGGTCTCAAACTCACAGAGATCTGCCTGCTTCTGCCTCCTAAGTGTTGGGTCTAAAGGCGTGCGCCAGCAATGGCTGGCATGTCTCGTATTCTTACATGACTTGTTCCTCAGCTGGTCAGCTTGCTCTTCAGGTCCTCCAGGCTGTATTAGCCCTCTTTCTGAGGCTTTCTAGAAAAGATCACTCTGTTTGCTTCTTTTGTCTTCTGAGATCACTAAGCCTACATCCCTGGATGCATGCATGAAGACTTGCTTACGTGGGTTTATCCTTCTGCTGCCTCGGGAACCAGAACATGTACCCATTAATTAACAACCACAGTCTAGCAAGCCACACTAAATTATTAAAGAAGCAGAGAGCAAGCATGTCCGAGAAGCTGCATGCCCGTGGACTGTGGCATAATTTAGACAGAGGTTAGGTATCCATCTGGAACTGGTAATACCATAACTAAGCATAGAGGTGTGCTGTCATCTTTTAGAATAGATTGTGTTAGTCTGTTTTCCTATTGCCAATGGAGGGGTGCGCGTTGTGGTTTTTAACGAGGTGTATATCTTATTGGAAAGGACTGGAAATCAGTTATAGAGAAACAAAAGGAGTTAAGGGCAGTGTTTGGAGGACTTGTCATGTGGGTCTGGTCATAGCTCAGAACAAAACAAAACAAAATCTTTTGTCACGAAGCTTCTCAGAGGGGATGAGAAGCCGGACTCTCCCCTTCAAACCAGTTGTTATGAAGGCGTCTGGATGTCAGTTTTCCTTACCCGCTAGTTATCTTTGCCAATCTATCTTTACATTTCTTAATTTTAATACACTTAGTATTTATTTATTGTCGTGGTTATTTATTTATTATGGGGGGCATACTACACCACGTGGAGGTCAGAGGGCAACTTTATTGAGTCGGTTCCCTATTCCCACCCTTACCTGGGCTCTGGGGATGGAATTCAGCTTAGCCGGTTTGTATAGCAAACTCCTTCACTGGAAGAACTGTCTTATTGGCCCAAGATTTCTTTCTTTTTGTAAAAGCAGTCTTGGTTTAGTTATGATTTATCTTCCCTTTTGTGTTCAGTGGTTGTTCTTTCGGTGAACTTCAAGTTATATAACCAGCCGTGTTTTGGTCCATCTCTGTCATCCTCCCAGCGTCCCTTGTCCCTCTTGGCGGTCAGTCATTCTCACCCACAGTCCCCAGAAGCCGCCAATCTGAGCTTCATTTCTATGGAGTCTCTATCTCTGGACCTTTTATACAAATGGACGAATATAGATATAATGTAAAGAATCGTCTTTCACTTCTGCCTCCTTTTTCTTAAAATAATATTTTGAAAGTTTATCTGTGTTGTCTGTATCGCTGGTTTGCTTCTTCTTTTTTGGGAGAGGGGGTTTCGAGGGATTCTCTGTGTATCTCTAGCTGTCCTGGAACTCACTCTGTAGACCAGGCTGGCCACGAACTCACTGAGATCTACCTGCCTCTTTCTTCTGAGTGCTGGAATTAAAGTTGTGTGTTACCAACGCCCAGCGGTTTGCTTCCTTTTAATTTAATTTTTTTTTTTTTTAGTCAAGCTGGCCTTGAACTTGTGATCTACCTGCCTCAGACTCCTGAGTGCTGGGATTAAAGCCATGTGACATCATGCCTGGCTCCATGCTTGCTTCTTTTTATATCTGAGTATGAATCAATTGTTTATGCAAAATGTTTGTTTAGTTCACAAACTGATGAACATAATGTTGCTATGAACATTTTAATATAAGTCTTCTGTGAACATATGTTCTCATTCAAGTAGGCTTTCAGGAGTGGAATCCCAAGACTGTTTGATATGTTCATGTTTAATTTTATAAGGACTTTCCTATATTGGTTACCAACTGATATGCATGAAATTACCCAAAACCTAAGCAATTTGAAGACAATACAAATGTTTGTCTCAGAAATATAGATGTAGAACCTCTGGGTCCTCTGCCTCATAGTCTCTCCAAGATTCTGGAGACATGCACCTGGGCTGTTGTCTCCTCTGAAGGCTTGACAAGGGAAGAGACAACCAGAGCTCACTAGTGGCCGTGGTCAGGAGTCAGTCTTCATGGTCATTAGACCAAAGGCCTCATTTTTCTCCTGGAGATTGGCCAGGCACTGGCTCCAGATCCTCAGACAGCCAACTGAGATGTCCAACAACTTACTTTACATACCAGAGAAGCACACAGCAGCATCAGAAAAGAGGGGCGTAAGCAAGCTCCAGTCACCATCTTTCAACCTAATCACAGAAGTGGCCCCTCAAGCCACTTTTGCCAACTTCTCTCTTTGGGAACAAACTGTTGAGGTCCAACCCACATTTAAAGGGAGAGTAGACTACCAGGTAGACAGTAAGAAGTAGAGACTGCTTGGAGCCATTGGAGAGGCGCTTGACCCAACGCCGAATGGCTTTCCAAGTGGCGACACTATTTTATATCCCCACCATCCATGCATGTGAGGATTGCATTTTCTCTGGGTCCTCGTGTCTTTTCACTCACTCTTCCCAGCAGGTGTGAAGAGACATCTTGTAGTTTTAACTTGCATTTCTCTAATGACTGGTGATATTATCGTCATTGTCCATTTGTACAACCTCTTTCATGAAATGTCACTGCAAATATCCCATGTGCTTTTTAAAAATCTATTTTGGTAGTGCCAAGAACTGAACCTAGGGTCTTGTACATGCTAGGTAGTACTTGGCCACTCAAGTTACATCTCTACCCATTTGTATGCATTTAACTGGGCCGTTTGCCTTATTACTAAGGTATGAGACACTTCAGTTTGTGAATCAGGATTTTAGTATCATATCTAAGAAATCTTTGCCTAAATCAAGGTCATGACTATACCACATGTTAACAATTACGCTTGGACTCTGCAGTATCTTGATTAAATTCATGACTGTACACCCTGTGAGATGTAGATGTTATCTTAGCCCAAATGAGAACATTCATAGAAATCAAATTCTCATTAAAGTCCTAAGCTGGTTAATTTGAGGCCTTGATCACATTTTCAGTTGGAAAAAGAGAGTTAGATGCTGTATTGTCCTGTAGCTACCAGTACCTGCTCTATGAATATGGTCAGTCAACACCATCTTTATTCGTGACTATTAGGGATTTCCACAAGAAACAGAAGAGATGTGGACTCAGGTTGTTGGTTAGATTCTATACCGGTTTCATCCTGTCAGATGGCATTCCCGACACAGTTTCTGGTTGAGCTGGTGTGTGACTTTGCTTGCAGCCTTCGGGTGGGTGACTGGGCAGCTGCTAAGCAGTTGCACTCCTGGCCCTAGGGATGAGCCCTGGTGACAAGATAGCCTATTCCCCGGTGGTATGTGTTAATGATGAGCACTCACCTAGAAGCCAGGGCTCTCCCCGGGTGACTGATGCTCTCATCCCATTTTCTGAATGTCAAAAAGGGAAGGAGGAACAGAAGGGAGGACTGAAAGCTCAAACAATGTTACAGATGGTCAACTTTATATTCTTTTTTATATATTTTATATAAATATTATTAATTTAATGTTAAGAAGAAATTAACAGCCAGCCACCCAGCCACCCCCGTCCTGAGAGGTCTTCCTATGATCTGACCGCCGTGCCTTTGCTTAGAAACACATTTATCATTCCCACTCTCTGCTAATGTGCCAGCTTTAGGCAAGATGACAATCTGTGCAATTTTTAAAAACATCATCATCCCTAATTTTGTACTTCAGGCAAAGAACAGAGCAATTGTTCATCCTTCTCCCCTTCTCACCTCCTTTGCGTCTTTCTGCTGCTCGGTAAGCAGTTACAGATGCCCACCAAGCCCAGCATTCAGTGCTGAGGGTGCAAGAAGAGCATCCCAGCTATTGGGAGCTGAATGTGGAGGTGCACTCCTGTAGCCCCAGTGCTCAGGAGACTGAGTTGAAGGACCATGAGTTCCAGGACAGCCTGAGCTGGGAGGATAAACCCTGCCAAGGGCTGGGGGTGGAGGGTAGAGTAGTTTAGCTGGTAGAATGTTCGCCACCCCCCCCCAAAAAAAACTCTAGGTTTGGTCCTCCAGCACTGCACTGACTGATGGTATCACACTTCTGTAATCCCAGCACTGAGGAAGTGGAAGCAGGAGGATTAGAAGTTCAAGATTATCCTGGCTACATAGCAAGTCCAAAGCTGGTCTGGGATAAAACCTTTCCAAAAAGATAAAAGAAAGAAAAGAAGGAAGGAAGGAAGGAAGGAAGGAAGGAAGGAAGGAAGGAAGGAAGGAAGGAAGGGGATGGAAGGGAAGGGAAGGAAAGGAAGAGAAAGAAAGAAAGAAAGAAAGAAAGAAAGAAAGAAAGAAAGAAAGAAAGAAAGAAAGAAAGGGGTGGGGAGGAAAAGGAAAATCTGTATATACAGGCATCAAACAATGCTGTGTAGAGGGAAAAGAGGAAGACTGTAGGATTGGCAGGATTGGAAGAAGGACACTAATGCTCTCTAGTCTGTTGGGTGTGAATCAAGTATGGAAAACCAGGAAGGGATTAACAGTGCCTCTGGGCGCAGCAGGAAGATTACTAGCAGTAGGCTTGGCATAGGCTCAGCACTCAGCAGCAGCAACAAGTTGAGTCAGAAGAGAATATAAAACAAAAGAGGAAAATATTTGAAAATCAGACCTCTTCCCTCATTGCTGTCAGTGAATTGGTTCAGGCTACCTGAGGAATTCATTCATCAATTCCTAGAATAACTGAATTCTGTAGGTCCTGGGAAAGGCTTGAAACTATCCCTAGTCTGTCAAGGGATAAATGTGTAATCTGCTCCACCATATACTACACAAACCAGGAGCGAGGTATGCCGAGATGACGGAAGATATTTTGGTGCCTGTGACCCTAAGTTTGATATTGTGGTAACCAGAGGGTTTTTAGCAAATTTAATTACATTTGCACAACAACTTCTGAATTTTTCTAGGAATTGTATTTTAACTTGCTTTAAACTTTTGAGACGAATATTCTCCCTGTGTGTATGTGTGGGTGTAGATGTTCATGTATGTCTGCATGTATATGTGAGAGTTCGACACATATATGTGTCTCTGTCAGATGTCTTCCCCTCCTGCTTAGTTTTTGAGACGGGGTAACTGACTGGGACTTGATGCAAACTAATTGGCAAGACAGGCTGGGGACTCCGGGGATCCTCCTCCCTCTGCTGATCTGGTACTAGAACCATAAGTGCTACCATTGTTCCTGGCTTTTTACACGGATGCCGTAGATCCCAGCTTAGTCCTCAGGCCTGTGCAGTAAGCACGTTATCAACAGAGCCACCTCTATAACCACTAAGCAAATGCTTTAAGATAATAGTAATGATAATAATAGCATTAATAGAGGTAATAATAATAATAATAAGGAAGTCATGCATGGCATGGTGTTCCTGTAGTTCTGGCACTGGGAAGATGGCGGTAGGAGGACCAGGAGTTCAGTTAGTCTGGGCTACACGACACCCTATCTCAGAAACAAAGCCGACATGATGGCACACAATCTAATCCCACCTCTTTAATCCAGGAGGCAGAGGCAGGTGGACCTCTGTGAGTTCGAGGCTAAACTGATCTACATAGTGAATTCCAGGACAGCCAGAGCTACAGTGGGAGCTCCTGACTCTTAAAGGGGTGGGAGGCATTCCCTGGGACTGGAGCTACAGATGGCTGAGAGCCGCCATGTAAGTGCTGGGGATTGAACCTGGGTCTTCTACAAGGAGAGCTCTAAACCGCTGAGCCATCTCTCCAGCCTGCACTTTCATTCATTTTTATGCATAGCAGTTACTGCTTGGAATTACAAATAGCAAATAATATAAAGATTAAAGCAAGAGATGAAAGTAATCTCTCTAGATTTATTTACATGTATGAGTGTGTTTTGCGTGTATGTATTTATATGCACCACAGTAGTGCCTGACACCCTCAGAAGGCAGAAGAGGGCATTGGATCCCCTGGAACTGGAATTCCAGAAGGTTGTGAGCCACCTTGTGGGTGCTGGGAATCAAACCTCTGTAAAAGCAACAAGTGTTAACCGCAGAGCCCAATGAAGATGACCTTCATGTCGGGCAGAAATAAAACGATGCCTTAGACTTTGTGGTTCAGAGGGAACCTTCATGAGCTGTTTTCTTCACTGCTTAAATTTCAATGCTCCTGGTCCCACGGCATTTAAAAAGCTGAGCCGAGTCGCATTGCTGAAACTTCACCTCCTGATGGGTGCAATGTATTTCTGATGTTGGAAGTAGCCGGATCGCCTCCCTTTTAACAGGGAAGCCACAGAACAAAATCATTGTTGATATTATGTGAATGAACTGTTTTGATGGTCAGATAATAAGGCAAAGATTGATGCCTTGGTAAAACCGAAGGAATCTTTTTAACTGTTAAATTTGGGGTAGGCTAATTCTCTTGCATTGAAATGGTGGCATTTACCCATTACACGTGTAGATTCTTTACAGAGAAATTTAAAAGGTCAACAAGAACCTAAACCAATCAAATAGCACCCAAGCCTGCTTGCTCTTATTTCCGTGCTATTAAGATAATAGAATCTTATCTCTTTGTAGATTGATTTATTTCTTCTGGTTCTTCTTGATCTTAAAATAGCCATTTTAAAAATTAATAACTGTCCATCATTTTGTCTTTAAAGGCAAGACCCCACAATTCGTTAACCAGAAGTTTCGTTTGCATTATGGTTTTAGTAATTAAATACCCAAGCTCCTCCTGGTTCTTTAGTTCTCAAAATATCAGAGGTTTTCCTCTCAAATGCCTTTATACATAAATCTGTGAACTAGCAAGTGTAATTGACCCATCATTTCATTCAGTGTTTTCATTCCCTATACAAAGAGGCCATTGTAGGGAAGGTGTGTAGGGATCTTGTTCCAGGTGTCTAGTCTAGGCGAGACACCTATAGAACCTGTATCTCTCATTTTGTTCTCTCCTGCTTCAAGCTTCTAAATCCTATTAACAGCTGTCAAAACCTGGTAAACTATTTAGGTACGTTCACAATTTGTTTAATTGGATAGTTAGAAAATGGCATGCTAGAAAACCCTACCCCCCTTTCTTTTAGCCTGGCTGAACATCTGTAGCATTAGGGCCTCATTATCTCTGAATTGGCATAGCAAATCAGTGGCATCATTAAAATGCCACATTAAGATGATTAAGTGTCTTTGTTATCCAGTTGACTTCTGCATGTGCTGAGGATTTCACGATTATGACCCTCCATCCTTGTAAAACACTTGCACAACATCGCCCTTTCCTGTCCTACCCATTGAACAGCCTCTGTGTGGTTCTGTCCCTCCTGGCTGCATCCCAGGCAAACTTGAGGATAATTGCTTCACCTCTGTCCTTCTTGGAGTTGAATTCTGAGATCTCATGGTCCTCAGTTGAAATTCAGCACCTCCTTTTTAACTCTCGGGTGCTCCTTCTAGCAATGCGCCCCTCAAGGAACCCAAGTCGCCTGTTCTGTGCGCCTTTGACAGTATCTGCTCTCCAGCCGAGCATTTTATGTGCCTGTAAAAACAAACTGAGGCACAGTTGGCTGAGACTGCTATTGCCCCTGAAGGATTTCCATGCTGGATCCTCTCCAGGACCCATTGTTTTTGCAGAGTCTCAGGTGAAACCAAAAATGTCTACTCTGGACTACAAGCCTTTCATGTGATAACCATCACCCCAGGAAGTGAAGTCAAGTGCATCAGCCCCAGCGAGCCAAACCTTTGTTCTTTTCAGCCGACAAAACTCTCTCCAGGGGGTGCATGCGTTAGTGTGTGCCATCTTCCCAAGCCGCCTCCAGAACGCAGGCAGAGATGGGAACAATGGTCCCCCAGAGCAGCTCCTTAAGAAAGTTTAGTTTAATCTAATTTCCTATGGGTTAGATTCAATTTAGACATCTTTCCCTCCCTCTGGGAATGTATAGCAATTACTTTTATCAGCAATTTGTGGTTTGCAGTGGTTCTTTTCTCCACAAGTTCAATTATACAAAATTTACTTAGGAAGCCTTTAATATTATTTTTATTATGGAATAGATCATACATACAAAAGGGCAGATTATAATTAGATTTACAGTTTAAAGAGTAATAATCAAATGAGCATCTAGAGACCCACCCCCAG
Source organism: Ondatra zibethicus (assembly GCA_004026605.1). Lineage (NCBI taxonomy): Eukaryota > Metazoa > Chordata > Mammalia > Rodentia > Cricetidae > Ondatra > Ondatra zibethicus. The sequence goes on along the minus strand of PVIU01022956.1, from coordinate 14,186 downwards.
ACGTAAGAAATAAAATCTTGCTGGTGCCTAAGGAGCTTCTAGATGCTGTTTGAAGAGTCAGTTCAAACTGTGTGTCTAAGAAACCTGATCTAATTATAATAAGGCTAGAATTTGCAAAACCAAGTGGGAGACTGTTCACATTGCAAACAGTTTGTTCACTTCACAAGACTTCAGGCTCTGGCTGGAAATGTAACTCAGTAGGGTAAAGCACCCCTGCCAGGATTGTACCAAGCCCTGGGTTCAAATCTGTGCAACCCCCAGGTTGAGTCTCCAGCACCCTCACATATACCAGGTGCCTTTAAACCCAGCCCAGATGACTGAGGCCCCCTTCTCTCAAATTAGTAGATCAAGGCGATGCTTCCAAGATATCCAGGGTTTATTTTATTCTTAGTGGGAAATGGGAGGCGAAGGGACATACATGTTACAGTGCTCATGTGGAGGTCAGAGGACAATTTTCAGGAGTCAGTTCTCTGACTTTGCCTTGGTTTTGATTTGAGTCAGGATGTCACTATGCAATCCCAGCCTTGACCTTCCCAAACCCCACCCCCGACCCCCCTCTCCATCTTTAGAGCACAGGCACTACTGACCTGTAGCACCATGTCTGGCTAGTTTGGTTATTATTATTTTTGGTGTTTGGTGTTTTTAAGGGGAATTTGGGAACTGGAGAGATGGTTCAGTAGTTTTAAGAGAATGGGTTACTCTTCCAGAGGACCAGGTTTGCTTCCCAGAACTCACATGATGGCTCACAACTGTCTGTAACTCCAGTTCCAAAAGATCTGATGCCCTCGTCTAGCCTCCACAGGCATCAGGCACCCAAGTAATGCACACACCACACATGCAGACAAAACACCCATATACACGAAGCAAGATAAATCATCTTTTATTTTGTTGATCTTTTTGTTTTGGAGACAGGATTTCTCTATATCCTGGCTGTCCTAGAACTCACTCTGTAGACCAGGCTGGCCTCAAACTCACAGAGGTCCACCTGCCTTTGCCTCCCGAGTGCTGGGATTAAAGGTGTGCGCCACCACTGCCCGGCTACAAAATAAAATAATATTTAAAAGGAGCCAGGCAGTGGTGGCGCACACCTTTAGTCCCAGCACTCGAGAGGCAGAGGCAGGCAGATCTCTGTGAGTTCAAGGCCAGCCTGGTCTTCAAAGAAAGTTCCAGGACAGCCAGAGCTGTTACACAGAGAAACCCTGTCTTGAAAAAACAAACAAACAAGTAAATGGAGCGTATTTTTGTATTTGGTTTCGTTGTCATTGTTGCTGTTTTTGATATGAAGTCTCATTACATTGCCCACAATGTTTTCAGGCGCATGAGTTCTGTGGTCCTTCCTCCTCAGCCTCCTGAGTAGCTGGCACAACAGGTATGTACCATTGAGCCCAGCACCTCAGCTCTCTCTTTTTTTTTAATGTGTGCATGTGTGCAGAGATATTCACATGAGTCCCCATGCCCACAGAAGCTAACGGGAGCATCACATACCCTGTGGTTGGAGTTACAGGTGGTTGTGAGTTGCCCAGTGTGGGTACTGGAAACGGAACTAAGGTCTTCAGCAAGAGCAATATGTGCTTTGATCCATGCCGCCATTCTCTAGTTCAGCCTGCCTTTGCTCTTAGTAGACACTGGCTAAATGATGTCATGGAGAATATTGAGCTATGCATACATACAGAGTCTCTGTGGCTTCTGTCCTCAGCTGGCTCAATGGCTGTAAGGAATAAGAGAGAATTTGTAAGTAGCCTAGAGGAAGAAAGAACAGCCTATTTTCCAGCTGTGGGAATTGGGGAAGACAGAGTGGGGGAAACGGTGTATTAATCTGACTTGGGCTTGTGGCAATGTTGGGGAAAGACTGTCCAGTCAATGGAAACAATATGAACAAACCAAGGACACTTAGATGTGTAGTTGGATAAAGACATCTGAGTAGTAAAAGCCAACGACCTCAGGATAAGCTTGAACCAGATATGAAAAGCCCTTTTAGTATTGTTTCTACATTTGGACTTTATTTTGTTGTCAGTGGAGAATATTCAAGGGTTTTGGCAGGGCTGTGACATGACCAGAGCTATAGTCTTAGGACAACCAATAATACATATGATGAGCTGGAGAGGTGACCAACATGGAGCCTACAGACCGCAGGAGATGGGGTGGGGAGTCTTGGAATAAAGAGGCGTGGGAAGCAGTGGACAGAGATTAGGTAAACACTAAACTGATGAGTCCTTGAAAGTGAGGCCCAAACAAGAAAAACAAAAGACAGGGCCGTGAGGCTGGTAGCTTGAGTAACTGGGAAGAAATGCTTGACTTTAGAAGATTTGGAAAGAGGATTGAAGAGGAGCCAAGAGTCACGGGTGGAGCTGTGTACATCTGGGGACTGATCATAGAAGGCGTCGGTTGGAGACTTTAGGAATGGATGAAATCGCCATAGAGAAGTACTTAGAGGGAAGAAAACAGAGGGTTAGCCATTAGGAGGGAAACATGGGGAAGGGAATAATAAGAAAAGAGGTACAGTTTCATTAAGATTGAAGAGCACAGAAGAATGGGGAGCAGTGTCCGGTGTCTGAGAGTTCTGGGGAGCAGCAGACGAGAACTCACCGTTTCTGAGTGGGTAGATTACTGCAGGGGACAGAGCCATTGAGGTATGGAGGCAGGAGCCGGATTCTAGGGAAGCAGTAAGTGTTGATCTGACTAGAAAGTGTCTGGGAGAGAGAGTGTGCTTAGGTTCCTTGTGATGCTTAGCTCTATGCGATCTCACATAGGCCACAAAGAACACAGAAGGAGTTTGCCCTTGAGAGTCTGAAGCCAGAAAGACCGACTCAGTGTGGCGTTTCCAAACCAGTGTCCAGGGTTGAAGACCTGAAGAAGAGAGCTCACCTCTTAGGAATAAATCAGTTTGGAGTCGAAGATTGCTAGTTTGATAGTAGTCATGTGTGTTACTATTTCCTAGGGCTGTTAGTAAAATCCCTTTCCTTTCTCTGGCTCCTACAAATCTTCCTCCCAAAACATGAAATGAATCTCTTCATTAGGAGAGTCCAGTGTCTTCCCTGCTCTGGATTCAGTGGCCCACATTTGGAGGCTGGGGCTGAGTCTAATAGTCTTTCGGGAATCCTCTTCGTGCCTTTGTCCCTGTGCAGTTGAATTTACACCTCTGTTTGCCTTTCCGTGATAAACCATAAAGCTGCTGAACCCAGTAACCATGCAGAAAGGTTACCCAGGTTGTTTATCTAAAGCTGGTGTAGCAGTCAAATATTCTTCTCCAGTGCCCCCACCCATGTGACTCTTAGGCTTTCCAGACCTCCCCCATCTTGAATACTGCCTTCCTCACTCTGCAGCTGAGGACTAAAAAGTCAAGCTCTGATAGTGAGCTGGGCTGGGTGGGGTACTGAGTTCCAGGTCTGGCCTCCACAGCCAAAATCAGGAGAGAAGCAGCTGTCCTCAGACCCCTGTTTAGAGACAGAGCCACACTCGGGTCCCACTGCCTTCTAAAGTCACAGTGCAGTCACGTTCACATTTTCTCTTTCTTTCCTTTTCTTTTTTGCTTATTTTTTCAAGGCAGGTTTCCTCTGTGTAGGCTTAGCTGTCCTAGAACTCGCTCTACAGACCAGGCTGGCCTCAAACTCAGAGATCCGCCCGCCTCTGCCTCCCGAGTGCTGGGATTAAAAGCGTGCGCCACCACTGCCCTGCCCGTTCACATTTTCTAACCCAAATGAAAAGGATTCCTTTCTGCTGGTCCTTTCAATCTACTGGTTTTGGTTCTCGGTAGAAGAAGTTTTCCGTTGAGGTTTTTTTCAACGCCTACATGCAAACTGAAGTGCCCTCAAGCTTTGGTGGGACATCACCCACAGCTGGAGCAACAGAGGCAGAGAGGAGGGTACCAGCTCCAGGTCACTCTTCTCTTAAAAGTGAAAAATAGCAAAACCAAAACAACACTCAAGGAAACAGATTCCATATGAAAACAGGAAAGATACATCCAGGAAGAGAGAGAGAGGAGATTAACTTCTTCCCCCGTAGGACAAAATTTGTAGGGTGACAAACGTGGCATGTGTTGAGCTTGCTCTGCCGCCATTCATGGCTGCAGTCAGGAGGTTGTGAACCATGACCTGTGGTGAGCCACGGAACAGTGGCAGCCGTGGCCCTGGCAGTGGGGGGTAGGCTTTGTCTTGCTCTATTAAGCAAGCACAGTTAATATAGATGAAAGGTAACCTTGATAGAAGTCAAAATTGAAACTGGGGTGGAAGGAAGCCCGTGCAGCTGCTCCTGTACTTCCTCCTGTGACAGCGGGATCAACACTTCTGATGTGTTTTGGAAGGGATGTAGCTTTTAAAAATATCTTTTTTTTTTTCAGACTGTTTTGGGTTTTTACATCGACCCCAGTGAAGGAGGAAGGGCGTGGAATAGACTTGTTAAACAGCCACTTAGCCTTTTTTGATATGAGTGTATGGGAGCAAGCCAACTAACTGAGAGTTTAAGTTTAGTTTTTTGTTGCTGTTTAAATTTTTATTTTGGGCTGGAGAGATGGCTCAGTGGTTAAGAGCACTGAATGCTCTTCCAGAGGTTCAATTCCCAGCACCCACATGGCAGCTCACAACTATCTGTAATTCTAGTTCCAGGGGACCCAACACCCATGACAAAACACCAGTGCACAAAAAATGTAAATAAATAAATTATTTTATGTGTATAAATGTTTTGACTGAAAGTCTGTTTGTAACCTCCCGTGTTCCTGTGGAAGTTAAAACAGGGCATCAGGTCCTCTGGAGCTGGGGTTTGGGGAGGTTGTGAGCCACCATGTGGTGCTGGGTACCAACCCAGGTCCTCCGTGAGAGCAGCCAGTGCTCTTAGCTGCTGAATCATCTCTCCGGCACCAGCGTAGTGTCTTCATCACACTGTGCCAGGACCTGGCCGTGCAAAATTGGGAAAATGGCTGAACGTGTCTCTGCTTCCACATTTCTCATCTGAGAAAGAAGAAGCTTGGAGAAATTGAGCCCTAGATCCTCTTTCGTCCTCAATTCCATTGACTTGTGTTTCTTTGTGGAGAAGTAAAGCTTCCAGTTTCCAAAAACGTGGCGTTTGAAAGAATAAGCGCTTACGTAGCATACTTTATATATGTAAATCTCTTACAAATGCTGGTCCCATGAGGCAAATTTTTCAGGGCTTTTTTTCTTGAGGTGGGGGCCAGGCTGACCTGGAACTCACTGTGTAGACTACACTGGCCTCAGACTCAGAGAGATCTGCCTGCCTCAGCATTCCAAGCGCTGGCACCAAAGTGGTATGCTACAGCATCCCGCGTGCCTGCTACGTGTCTTATTCTTAAAAGACTTGTAGAGGGCTTAGGCAGTGCCTCAGTTTACCATACACGTGTGTTCGCCTCACACAGGAAGGCCTGAGCTTAATCTCCAGCCCCCAAATGAAATGGCAGGTATGATGGGCACCTGTAATCCAGCACTGAGGAGGTGGAGGCAAGAGGATTCTGGTGCTCACTAGCTGGCCAGTCAGCCTAGCCTGATCACAGAACCTCAGGTCCAACTGGGAGAGAGAGAGGGAGAGAGAGAGAGAGAGAGAGAGAGAGAGAGAGAGAGAGACTGTGTCAAAAACCAAGGTGAACAGCTCTTGAGAAGGTGACATCTGAGTTGACTTTGGCCTACACACATGTGTGCACACACACAAATGTAGCATACCTGGAGAGGTCACTGGGAAGGAATGCTAGCCCAGATTCTGAGTTCCAGCCCTCTGACTGTACCCACCTGCAAAAAAAGAAAAGAAAAAAAAAAAGCTCAACAGTGCAGCAACCATTTAAAGGATGGTACTTAGGCCAGGCAGTGCTGACCCACATCTTTAATCCCAGCACTCAGGAGGCAGAGGCAGGCGGATGTCTGTGAGTTCAAGCCCAGCCTGATCTACAGAACAAGTTCCAGGACAGCCAGGGCTACACAGAGAAACCCTGTCTTGAAACACCCCCCCACACAAAAAAATACTTTGTCATCCAACATACTTGGACCAGTCCCTCTTCTCAAGCCCAGTCCTATAATTAACTGATCTAGGGTCTGGAGCTTCGTCCTACTTAGATTAGGTCTAGCTATCTCTTCCCCTAACTGGGTTGGACCTAGCTGACCCTGATCAATAGAAGATGGAACTAATCCTCAGGTCCGGTTCCTTTTGTCCTTTCCAGCTCTGTTCACTAACACTAGCGCTTCCTCTGCTTTCATCACCGGCTCTGCCGCTTCCAAGACAGAATAAGAGTTTTCCCCTCAGTTCCCAAGGAAGGAAAGGCAAAACATGGCTTTCACTCTCCCGCTCTCAACCTTAGTGCGTTGCTCGGAGGCCTTCGTAGCATCAAAATGATATTTTTCACCTTGAAACCAAAGACCTTGTCCCGTTGTCTTTTTAGCTGCAGCCACCAAGAAAGATCTGAAACTGTTCCTTCTCTCCAAGGACCAGGGACAGGCTGTTCAAAACATTTGTTTCATGGTCTCTTTGGATAATCAGAGATAAAACTTGTTACTTCTAATCCTCTGGATGGCCTAGGACACTGCCGTGTGTGTGTGTGTGTGTGTGTGTGTGTGTGTGTGTCTAACTGTGGTTCTGAATTCTAATAATGAGTGATCACCCTCTGGCAATCTCTTGCTTTGTATGTACACAGTGTTCCGTGAGCTTCCTCTGTATTTATTCGTCAACTGTGGGCCTCTTTTCTGAGCTGCTTCACAGCTTCGAATACAGTCATTGTTCATTTCTCGCATTCATGTCCCCTGCAGAAGACGCCATGAAAGTGAAAGATGAATACAGCGAAAGAGATGAGAGCATTTTGAAGCCGGAGCCCATGGGAAATGCAGAAGAGAGTGAAATTCCTTACAGCTATGCGAGAGAATATAACGAATATGAAAACATTAAGCTGGAGAGACACGCTCCGTACGACGGCGGCAGGCCAACCAGTGGGAAGATGAACTGCGATGTGTGCGGATTATCCTGCATCAGCTTCAATGTCTTGATGGTTCATAAGCGAAGCCATACTGGTAAATAGTCTCCTCTCTCAGTTCTCAGAGCTGTCTGCGTGCGGCCATGGGAGGGACGAAGTGGTGGAGTTTGGGTCTTTCTTTGGCTTCCTCTGGTACTTTCTGCTATAGTTTTGATGTTTCTCTCACTCTTTGCATTGCTGTTTTACCGAGGGACCCTAGTTTCTGCTTCACCATGCATTTGGCAAACACACTGCAAATACTACAAATAAAAAGAGACTAATGAAGGCCTGATGGGGTGGCGCACGCCTTGACCCCAGCACTGGGGAGGCAGAGGCAGGTGGAGCTCTGAGTTTGAGGTCAGCCTGGTCTACATATGAATTCCAGGGCAACCAGTGCTGCAAAGTGAGACCTGGGGGGAGAGAGAGAGGAGGTGGGGAGAGAGAGAGAGAGAGAGACTGATCAATGAAAATAGCCACCAAGGTTAGCTGAATAGCTTTCCTTCAGTTAGTAAGCAGGAGTTGGAAAAATCTTCCAAGTGTTTTGACACGGCACATCCATGAAAGCAGGTGCCCTTACTGTGTTGGGTTCAGATCTGATGGATAAAAGGATATGGGTTTTATTGTCGGTTTTAAATACATCTTCAAGCGGTAAACAAGGAGTCCATAGGAAGGCCTAGGAACAAGTCACACTGAGTCCGTAGCCCCCATCTGGTGCAGGGACTCCAGAGTGAAAGACTGGGCCTTAACACCTTACATCTTTTTTAAAAAATATTTTTATGGTTTATTTAACTTTATTTTATGTGCATTGGTGTGAAGGTGTCAGATCCCCTGTGACTGGATCTTTAGACAGTTGTGAGCTGCCATGTGGGTGCTGGGAATTGAACCTGGGTCCTCTCCAGCCTGACATCTTACATCTAAGTGCGCCTCAATGGCTCGGTTCCATCACTCAGGAGACTGAAACAGGAGGACTATCATGAGTTCCATGCCATCCTCAGGTACAGAGGAATAGCCCTGTCAAAAAAGAAAAGATTAAAATCACCAAACAAAACAACGACCTTAGTCCCAGCACTCAGGAGGCAGAGGCAGGAGGATCTCTGTGCATTTGGGGCCAACCTGGTCTACAGAGCAAGTTCCAGGCTAGGACTACATAGTGAGGTCCTGTCTCAAAAATACAAGAAGGCTTGACTCTCTGAGTCCTTCTTCAAAGGTGACTGCGTTCAGATGCCAAGAAGTAGAAAAACCTCTAGGCAGCTCCCAAGGCTGCTTGTGTCCCTTGGCACTGACTCAAAGCAAGATCACTAGACTAGCTATACTGAGTGGGAGGTGTTCATTCTGCAAGGAAGAGGATCCCACAAGTCTCTGCATCTCAGAATGTAGTTCCCAAGCGACCTCTCAGTGAGGGCAGAACTGCCCAAGAGATGGGCTTTCACCATGGGCGTCTAATCTGGGCACATGCTTTTCCACTGGCCTTGTGATGAGAGCTCTCCTTTTCCATCCTCCCTGAAGGTGAACGCCCGTTCCAGTGTAATCAGTGCGGGGCATCTTTTACTCAGAAAGGTAACCTCCTCCGCCACATTAAGCTGCACACAGGGGAAAAACCTTTTAAGTGTCACCTCTGCAACTACGCATGCCAAAGGAGAGATGCGCTCACGGGACACCTTAGGACACACTCTGGTAAGTGAGGGACACAAGCGTTCCACATTTAGTGGCTGTGGAAACAAGAAGGAGTTAAGCGTGGCAGCTTCAGTCTGTCACTCCTCCTCTGAAGGGTTCTGTCAGCAGAGACCTGTAGGGCTAACTGCCCTTCCATGAAGGCATCAATTGCTCTCAGTCTGCCTCCGTGGAAACCGTCTCCAGCATCCTTGTGTCTGGAGAACAACAGACAAATCACAATGCCTTCGTAATTTTTGTGAGAAAAATTGTGGCCATCAATATTTTTATGGTAAATTTTATTTCTTAATATGCACACACCCATTTTCCAGTTTTCCATTCACAAAACTACACGAGCAAACTATGTTTAGTTTGTAAAATATTAAAAAGTGTAAAGCGGGGGGTGTGAAGAGGTGGCTCAGTGGTTGAGAGCAAGTATTTTTCTTCCAGGAGATAAGGGTTTCATTGTTGGCACCCACATCCATTGCCTCAGAGCCAACATCAACTCCATCTCCAGGACATTGGATGCTTCTGGTCACCACATGTACAATATCACATAATTTAAAATAATAAAAATGTAAATCAGACATAAATTTTTATTTGAGGTTCCTTTTGGTTGTTTGGGGATAAATTTCTTATTCATTTTTTCTGTTTGTTTGGTTTTGTTGTTATTGTTTTGTTTTTATTTTGGTTTTTGAGATGGGTCCCTACTTTGCAGTCCTGGTTGAACTGGAATTCACTATGTGTACCAGGGTAGCCTCAAAGTTGTAGCCACCTTCCTGCCTCTACCTTCTGTGTGCTATAATTACAGGCGTGCGCCACTTTACCCAGCTTCTCGCTAAGTTTCCTAACCCCAACTTTCCCCTTCCTCGCCCCACTTCTTTTTAAGCCCTAAGAGCAACAACAAGAATTCTTAAAAAGCCACCTGCTGCCTCGGTCTTTTCAATCCTTATTTTGAACAGGCAAGGTGATACTTTTTTTTTTTAACATTTAGAATTTCCCTCTTAGAAAAATAAGGCGAATCTTATTTTCAAAATTGGAACCTCATGTTCTTGATGTTATCTGGCAATTTTTTTAATTTAAGGAGAGAGAGAGAAAGAGAGGTTTGTTTTCATGTCAGTCCACATTACTGCTTTGACTAAAGCCCAGTCTCAGAACTACTCACGATTCAGAGTAAGGTTAAACAAGCCGACCTCAGCAAAACCCACGAGAGATCACATGTGGCAAAGAGGGGTTTTCTTTCTTTCTTTCTTTCTTTCTTTCTTTCTTTCTTTCTTTTTTCTTTCTTTCTTATTCTTTCTTTCTTCTTTCCTTTCTTTCTTTCTCATTTGTCAATGTAACAAAATAGTGACAGGTTTGATGGAAAGAAAGAAAAAGAAGATTCTCTCCTGCTGCCCTTTTCAAGCATAGTGCTGATACGTCTTTTGAGACAGATGCCAGAGCACCCAAGTTATACAGAAATGAAAAATGTTTAGCCTTTGCAAACCTGTAATTTATTTTGGTCTGGGGTTTCATAAGGATCTTCTGAGGGTGCTTTTACTCCCAAAGCATGAGGAATTGGAAAATAAAACATTTCATATGAGCCAGAGGGCTCACACTTTTTAGGTTGAGTTTTATCAAAAGATACGGGCAACTTATGAGGAAAACAACTTTTGATGTGTTTTAGAAAATTAATTGAAGTCATTTTTGCAATTCATTCTTTTTGATCGTTTGTTTTTTTCAGACAGGGTCTCACTATGTAGCCTTGACTGTTCTGGAACTCACTCTGTAGACCAGGCTGGCCTTGAACTCACAGAGATCCACCTGCCTCTGCCTCCAGAGTGCTGGGATTAAATGCATGTGCAGCTAGGCCTGGCTACTGCAACTCATTCTTAATTCTATTATTAAAAATGTTCTTTGTTAATCAGCCCTGTCTTTGGCCACACTTGTTTAAAGCCACTTTATAAGAAAGGCCCACACACTCCAAACATGTCTAGCCCATCCCTAATGCCCACGGACCACCTTATTTCTCGCCTACAGTTAGATGGACAGCACAGAATAGGAATGAGCGTTTTCCCTTGCATACATAGGTCCAAGGAAGTCAAAGAAGGGCATCAGGTCCCCTGGAATTAGAGTCAGTATGGATGGTGGCGAGCTGCCCTGTGGGTGCTGGGAATCAAGCCCAGATCCTCTGCAAGAGCAGAGTGCGCTAACCATCAGGCGATCTCTCCAGCCCCAGTAGTTAAGTGACCTCAACTGCTGAACCGTTGTTCCAAGTCCCAAATAATTGGCTTTGTTTTGGTTTTTAGATAGGGTTTTGCTGTGTACATCAGCCTGGCCTCAAACTCACAAAGAGCCTCCTGTCTATGCTGGGATTAAAGGTGTGTGTCACCACACCTGGACCCATTTCACTCTTACCCCACACTACCCTCCTTGAAGAATAAAGGGTTCGTCCCTATCTATCTATCTATCTATCTATCTATCTATCTATCTATCTATCTATCTATCTACCTACCTACCTACCTATCTACCTATCTCTGTCTCTATCTCTCTCCATGTGTCTCTGTCTCTCTCCTCTCTCTCTCTTAGCCTTTCTTTTTAACTCGAGATCCCCTGGACTGGAGTTACAGCCAGTATGAACCACCCCATTTGGGTGCTGGGAACCAAAGCTCAGTCCTCTGGAAGAGCAACCAGTACTCTTAAGTGCTGAGCCATCTCTCCAGTCCTGGGACCTGCTTTGGTTAACGGAAAAGAAGCAAGGTTAACCCAGAGCCAAACAGTAAAGCAGCAGCCACCCATTGCAGACCCTTCCGTCTGCGACAGGACGCCGTCCTTTTCAATACGCTGGTGGAACAGTCCCTCCTAGACCGTAGTCCTGTTTCAGCTTAGCGGATTTGACAGCGACATAGCCTTGGAGGCGTGGGTCTGGCTGGGCCAGCAGCCTCATCTCTAGAGACCAGTCTTCTCAGAGCCGGGGTCTCGGTGTGTGGGGTCCCTGAGTGCTCTGTGTCTTCCTTCCAGTGGAGAAACCCTACAAGTGTGAATTCTGCGGAAGGAGCTACAAGCAGAGAAGCTCCCTGGAGGAGCACAAGGAGCGATGCCGCACGTTTCTTCAGAATTCCGACCTGGGGGACGCCAGTAAGTTCCACAGGGCTTGTTCCCCCCACTTGTTAGTGAGCATTTGCCCTCCTAGGTGGTGGAGCAGGTTATGGATAGACAGAACGAATGAGCAAGGAGAGATGGTGAGTGCTGTGGAGAGAAACAGAGCAGGAAGTGCAGGGTAAGGGTGACATCGGGAAGGTGTCCACCAGGTAATGTTCTGATGGACTTGAAGGTGTGATAGCGAGCCCCACAGGTCACTGGTGATCAGTATGTGCGAAGATCCTGATGCTGCAACTTGAAGAGATGTAAATATAGCCCCATGTGCCAGGAACAGAATGAGCAAAGGGATGTGAAGCCAGAGGGGAAAGGGGAAACTAGATCTTATCAGGCCTCATAGGCCATTGTAAAGACCTTTGAGCAAAACTGAAAATCTTTGAGCCCAGACAGGTGACATCATCGGACTTCTCATTTGAAAGCCACCACCCTACTTTGTTCCTGAGAATAGACAGCCTTTTGGACAAGCTAGATAGATCTTGGGGAATCCAGCTGGGAGTCTGTGGCAAGAATTCAAGCCAGCCCCGGGTGGTGGTGGCACACACCTTTAATCCCAGCACTCGGGAGGCAGAGGCAGGCAGATCTCTGTGAGTTCGAGCCCAGCCTGGTCTGCAAGAGCTAGTTCCAGGACTGGCTCCAAAGCTACAGAGAAACCCTGTCTCGAAAAACCAAAAAAAAAAAAAAAAAAGAATTCAAGCCAAAGGGAACTGTGTCTTGGCAGTGGTGGGAGTTACGGTGTTCTGATTCAAAGGGAGAGCCAGCAGGCTTTCCTGGCTATGGGGAATGGTGATCTCAAGGGGTGATGCAGGCTGGGGAGTGCTTAGGGAAGAATCAGGAACACGTTCAAGGATTTTCTTCCCACAGGGCCCAGTGCTGATGTCCTTGTCTGCCCATGTGATTTGCTGTAACATTTGTACTTGGCTTCAAGGGGTTTCCCCAGGGATTTGAACTGTGTAACTTCTGGCCCCAGATTTTAACCCCTTGTGTGACCTTCTCCATGTCCAGTGTGGTCTTATTTCTTTCTCATCCTCTTGTTGTGTCAGCCTAAAGCTTTTCTCGTACGGCGTCTCTGGCAGCTATCCTTCGTTCAACCCATTTGACCCTCAACCTGGTTCTTCAGCTTGGGGTGGGGACTTGGTTCCTAGAGCCAAGTCCTTATTGAGAATGGGAGGCATCCTCATGGGCATTGGTCTTTGGCTGCAGTAACTGCACTGGGACATTTTGAGCAGCCTAAAGCAGATGATTACAGAGGGCGACAGAGCAGCGTGAGCATTATGAAAAGCAGAGTGGAAATCCTGAGTGTTCGCCCCACGGAGTGGAAAGAAACTTGGGCTTTAGATCAAGCCTGTTTCCTGGTTTAGGGGCTGGCCAACTGAAGCCCATGGGCCTTTGCTTGCTTCTACCTTTTATCCTGACGGCATCTTGAGTTTTATCAAGGGTTCTTATTCCTCCTTGTTTCTAAAGAATGTCACTTGCTTACCTTAAGAAAAACAACGGAGGCTTGATGTTTGCCATCTTAAGTGGCATGCTGAGTAGTGAGTTAGTGTTTGCCCATAAAAGAAACATCTATTCCTACCTTCTCCCTTTGGAGGTGAGAAAACAAAGACTTGTCAAAATCCCGTGACTAACTTAAGAATGACTAGCGCTTTAGTCTGCTTGTTTGTTTGGGTTTGTGTGTGCACGCAAGCACGCATGTGTACATGTGCACACATGCATTTGTCTGGAAGTATTTTTTATTATTTTTTTAAACCACATATATTTTTTAAAATTCATTTTACATTCCAACCACAGTTCTCTCTCCCATTCCTCTTCCTGCTCCCTATATTTTTTATTTTTAAAACCAATTCATACTCTATAACAGCCAGGTGTGGTGGCACATCCTTTAATCTCAGCAATAGGAGGCAGAGGCAGGCGGATCACTGAATTTGAAGCCAGCCTGGTCTACAGAGTGAGTTCCAGGACAGCCAGAGCTATGTGTAGAGACTCTTTCTCAAAAAACAACAAAGAATAAAGTAATAAATAAAGCTGGCAACCATCATCATTATCTAATTCCAGAACACTTGCCACTCCCAAGAGAGACGCCCCCCCCACCAGCCTTCATTTTCCTGCCTCCCATGCCTGGCAACAGCTCCCCTACTTAGGGTCTCTGCTGATTTCCCTGTACCAGATAATGTCACATAAGTGCAGTCACACCACAGGGAGCCTTTTGAGTCTACTCTTCCAACAGATGTAAGGCTTTTCGTTTCAGCCATGTTGAAACATGTTCTCATGCTTCTCTCTTTTGTACAGCTGAATAACAGTTCACGTATGGACTGACCACATTTGCTTTTCTAGTCCTTGGTTCATCGGTAGGGGATTTACTTTCCATCTTGGGAAATAATAAACTATATTTTGAATAATCATATATTATCTGGACAGCAAAAGAAATATAACAACATATACTGAATAGACACACACACAC
>PVIU01022955.1:16363-28498 GCA_004026605.1 Ondatra zibethicus | reverse complement strand
TAACTGGATATCAACATGTAGAAAAATGAAAATAGACCCATATCTATCACCATGTACAAAACTCAAATCCAAATGGATCAAAGACCTCAACATAAAGCCAGCCACACTGAACCTTATAGAAGAGAAAGTGGGAAGTACGCTTGAACGCATTGGCACAGGGAACCACTTCCTAAATAGAACACCAGCAGCACAGACACTGAGAGAAACAATTAATAAATGGGACCTCCTGAAACTGAAAAGCTTCTGTAAAGCAAAAGACACGGTCAACAAGATAAAATGACAGCCTACAGAATGGGAAAAGATCTTCACTAACCTCACATCAGACAGAGGTCTGATCGTCAAAATACACAAAGAACTCAAGAAATTGGACACCAAAAGAACACATAATCCAATAAAAAAAATGGAGTACAGACCTAAACAGAGAGCTCTCAACAGAGGAATCTAAAATGGCTGAAAGACACTTAAGGAAATGTTCAACATCCTTAGTCATCAGAGAAATGCAAATCAAAACAACTCTGAGATTCCATCTAACACCTGTAAGAATGGCCAAGATCAAAAACACTGATGACAACTTATACTGCAGAGGTTGTGGGGAAAAGGGAACACTTCTGCATTGCTGGTGGGAATGCAAGCTGCTACAACCCCTATGGATGTCAGTGTGGCGATTTCTCAGAAAATTAGGAAACAACCTTCCTCAAGACCCAGTAATACCACTTTTAGGTATATATCCAAAGGATGCTCAATCGTGCCACAAGGACATGTGCTCAACTATGTTCGTAGCAGCTTTGTTTGTCCAGAAACTGGAAACAACCTAAATGCCCTTCGATTGAAAAATGGATAAAAAAAAATGTGGCACATTTACACAATGGAGTACTACACAGCAGAAAAAAATAACGACAGCTTGAAATTTGCAGGAAAATGGATGGAACTAGAAAGCATTATTTTGAGTGAGGTAACTCAGACACAGAAAGACAATTATCACATGTACTCACTCATAGGTGGTTTTTAAACATAAGGCAAAGAAAACCAGCCTACAAACCACAATCTCAGAGAACTTAGATAACAATACGGACACTAAGAGAGACTTACATAGATCTGATCTACATGGGAAGTAGAAAGTATAAAAAGACAAGATCTCCTGAGTAAATTGGGAACATAGGGACCTTGGGGGAGGGTTGAAGGAGGGAGGGGAGAGGCAGGGAGGGGTGCAGAGAAAAATGTAGCACTCTGCCCCAGAGCCATCTCCCAAGCCTGATAGTGGTGTTCATATGTAGGATGCGGTGTAACCTTTGAACAGATGTACGCAGAAGCAACACTCCCTGACGGTTAGTGGTTGAGTCCACACTTGATCAACTGTGCATGCCAAGTGCTCTTGTCGCATCAGGGTAAATTCGCATGTCTACGCCCACTGCTTCGACCTGCCTTTGAGCAGAAGTGAGCACCCTTCTCAGAGACTCTGCAGCTCACCAAACCTGAAATGGTTCCTCTGCCCTTGAGGGGAAAGTCAATCACTCCAAGTGTTAGTTTGTCTTCCTGTTGTGTGACAAAAGTCCTGACAGACATAACTTAAGGCAGCAGGAAAGCAGCAAGGTTTTGTTTGACACAGTTTGAGGGTACAGTCCACCGTGGTGGGGAAGCATGGTGGCAGGTGTGTGAGGCAGCTGGCCTCATTCCATCTGAAGTCAGAAAGCAGAGAGAGATGAAGGCTGGGGTTCCAGCCCCTGAAATGATGCTACCCATATTTGTGGGTCTCACATCCTCAACTGAGTCTTTCTGGCAATTAAATCATAGATACCCTCCACGAGTGTCTCCTAAAGCCAGCCTTTTGTGTGCCTCCCATGCCTTGGTGATGGTCTCCATGATCAGCAGTGCTGACTTTGATTCTGTGCTAATTTCAATATAGCTATATCCACATGTAATTAACACTGTCATTCATTTTTAAAAGTCAGAAGTTGTTTCCTGACAAATCACTATGTAATATAAAAGATGTCTTTTGGGGGATGAAGCAATGGCTCAGTGGTTAAGAGTGTTCACTGCTCTTGCAGAGGACCTAGTTTCCAGCACCCACATCCAGTGACTCACAACTGTTGATAGCTCCAGGGTATCCAGTGCCCTCTGCTGGCCTCTGGGGGCACTGCACTCCTATTTCTTTCACATGCACAAGTAAGAATTATAAATAAATATTTTTTAAAAGATGCCTTCCTCTTTCACACCACTTTCTCTGTTCCCTTTCCAGAAGCACCAATCCCTGTCACCTCCTCATGGGCCTATGAGATCATCTTGGCTAATGTAATTGGGGATTTTTGGCTTTGGCTTTTTTGTTTCATTTTGGGTTTTCTGTTGTAGTTTGGTTGGTTTTTGAGAGATTTCTCTGTGTAGCCCTGACTGTCCTGGAACTTGATTAGTAGACCAGGCTGGGCTCGAACTCAGAGATCCACCTGCCTCTGCATCCTGAGTACTGGGATTAAAGGTGTGTGCCTCTACCACCCTTTAACCAGGTTAAAGGTTGAATATAAACCTGGTGGTGGTGGCGCACATCTTTAATCCCAGCACCCAGGAGGCAAAGACAGGCATATCTCTGTGAGTTTCAGGCCAGCCTGGTCTACAGAGTGAGTTCTAGGACACCCCACACTATGTAGAAAGACCCAGTTCAAAAAAAGTGTGTGTGGTAGGGGAGGTTGGAAAATTGAGATCCTACTAACTCTAACATTGAGAGTCACATGGGGAGCCTTATTTGGAAACAGGGTCTGCGAGGTGAATCATCACTTCCCCTGGGGAAAGGGCACAGTGTGGTCTCGCACTGTGCACAGGATGCAGTGAGATGTGGTGAGGTGGAGACAAAGACGAGAGCTAAGGAGCATAGACACTGAGCTAGGCGGTGCCCTGGGAGGACAACCAGGAGACATAGCTGGCTAAGTGTAAGGTTGCCACGGCAACGAAGGCATTTTTGTGCCCTTTTTCCATGCCATCGCTTTTCCCCTACACTTGAAGGACAGTGCACATGACAGACTGTGTTTGGTTTGCTTCCATCTTCTGGTGTATCTTAGAGGTTTCCTTGTGACCATTCTCCAGGAGCTAGTCCCTGGCCGACCATCCCTGCTCCTTCACCCCATGGTCTCAAACTCACAGACATCTGCCTGCTGCCTGCCTCTGCCTCCTGAGTGCTGGGATTAAAGGCATGTGCCACCATCACCCACCTGGTGAATGCCTTTTAAAATAAAATTGTAAAGGCTTTATGGGAAGACACAGGTTTCAGCTGAGGCATTGCGGGTAATGATAGTAGATTGTGCCCTCTCTGTAGAGAAATCAGGGATCTTCATCTAAAACCTCCCTTGCCTAAGAGCAGGTTCAGAGAAGGCTCTGAAACGCAATGGAACATGTTAAGAACCGAATAGTCTTACGCCCTTGGGCCCTAGGATAAAACCCATCTAACTGCAGCAGGCACAAAGCCCACAGGGGCAAGTCTGGCCAAGAACTGTCCTGAGGCTGGCAGATGAGGGGTTAAAAAGGTTCCCCAGAAAGCAGTGGGATGCCTGTAAGGTTACAGGCTGGTGGTAATCATTGTGAAGCTCTGCATTCTAATCTTAGCACCTACATGGTTTGAATCATGGCCACCATTCAACAGATTCACCTGCCTGCAAAACAGGGCTGTTATCGCCAATGCTCACCCTATAACAATATTCACAGGACATACTCAGTCATTGAGTCGGTGCCTGGCAGTTTCTCTGTCCTAAACAGGAAGCAAGGTGGCTGCTGAGATGGCTCAGTCCGTTAAGGGGCTTGCAGCCAAGCTTGACGATCTGACTTTGATCACTGAGACCCACTGCAAGTTGTCCTCTGGCCATCACATGTAAACCCTGGAACGTGCATATACACACAGACACACACACAAAAAAACATATACACATATGTATACATATATACACATATATGCACAATAAACAAATGAATTTGTAAAAAGGTTTTGTTTTGTTTTGGGTTTTGTTGTTGTTGTTTTGAAACAGGTTTTTTCTGTGTAACAGCCAGAGAACTCTCTCTGTAGCTCACACTTGCTTCGAGCTCCCCTAACCTCTGCCTCCCGAGTGCAGTGTGAGCACCACCACCCGGGGGAAAAAATTAAGCAAAAATTCCTGCTCTTTCTCAGCTGTCATCCTACAGGCTTTGGGCACCAACGCCCCCTGCAGGCCTCACCGGGCATCGTCATCTCCAGGACCCGGAGGAGAAAGTGTGCCTGCTCAGAGGGTGCTCAGTCCTCCCCCCTCCGCCTCTTTAGGGCGTGACTTCCCTGGAGACGCTCCAGTGAGACCACTCCCACTTCCGGGCGGAACCTCGGGGGGGCCACGTGACTCGCCAACGATGGCGGCGCCCAGTGAGATGGCGCGAAAGTTGTGGGAAGTCGGAGTGGTGGGGTGCGTGAATCAGAAGCGTGGAAGACCTGGGAGCCATATCGCGACTGATCATAAAGAACGTCCCTAATGGGGTGAGCAGGACCTGGGGGAGGGGTCCGGAAGTGAGTGGGATTCCAGAAAATGAGGCGAAGGATGGAGTGATTCTTAAGTCTTAGGGAGGACTGGGGAGGTCCGAACCCAATGGGACGGGGATCCTCTTCTGACCACCCTAGAAAGCAGGAAGAGTAGCTGTTGTCATTATAATTATCACCATTGATTTCCTGACTCCAAAACGGATAATCCTGGTCCAGGCAGATGCTAGCCCCTCACCTTCTGCCTCCGATCCCGGTCACCTCTTTGTAGTTGTTGACCCTATGAATCCACGCAGTTCTCTCTCCCACTCCCAAGGCTGTTGGGGGAAATAGGAGGGGAGGTGGCCCTGAGACCCTGAGTGATGGGAACGGCTTTCAGTGGTCTCTCCTTAAGTGGAGACCGGGCAACCCAGCCAGGATCACAGAACCTGACATCCGGTAGTCAGGCATTCGGTAACTTCGTGCGGTGCCGGGTAAAGGAGGAAACCACCACACCAGTGTATGTGGTGTTAGGTGACCAGATGGACACTCAGAGGACCCCTCCTTGTTGTGGTGGTTAATTTTGGTCAACTTAACACAAATCGGAGTCACTTAGAAAGAGGGAACGTCAATTGATGAATTGCTTCCATATGATTGCCCCGTGGACAGGTCTGTGAGACATTGATGAGTGATTGACCTGGGAGGGCTTAGCCCACTGTGGGTGGTGTCACCGCTCAGCTGCATAAAAATGCTTGCTGAGCAAGTAAGTCTGCAGAGTTCCTCCATGGTCTCTGCTTCAGTTCCTGTCTTGGCTTCTCTGCATGATCGACTGTGATTGGGACCTATAAGCCAAATAAGCCATTTTCCTCCCTAAGTTGCTTTTGGTCTTGCTGTGTATGGCAGCAGCAGGGAGCAGACCAGAACACTTATTCTTCCACTATCACAGAGCAAGCTCAGCTACAGACTGGTTTCAAAGCCAAGTGTGGTGGCGCATACCCATCGTCAGCTTTCAGTGGCAAGTGAGAGGTCAAACTGGGTCACGTAGCAAAACATGGCAAAAAATAAACACAAATTAATGAATTTGTTTGGGCTGTTGAAGAGCAGTGGTTCTCAGCCTTCCTAAAGCTGCAACCCTTTAATACAGTTCCTCATGTTCTGGCGAAACCCCACCACCACCACCACCACCACCATAAAATTACTTTGTTGCTCCTTTGTAACTATCATCTTGCTACTGTTATAAGTTGTAATGTAAATATCTGATGTGCTGGATATCTGATACGCATCCCATGAAGGGGGTTGCAACCGACACGTTGAGAACCACTGCCCTAGAGCCACACACAAAAGTCTGATTTGTTGAGAATAATAGCAGCCAGCTGTCTACACTGTGGGACATTTTGGCCACATTATAGTAGTAACCTGTTAATTTCCCATTACTTCCTTGATAAAGTGGTTGAAACAACATTGGTATTTTGCTTTTTGTTTTTATATTTTTATCATCCCAGAGGTCAGGGAGCCAAATGTCAAGGTATTGTCAGGCACTGACAGCTAGCGGGGTTGTCTAACCTTTTGGCATGACAGCACCCTGGCTGCCAGTGGATCTTCTTAGGCTTTTTTTTTTTTTTTTTTTTTTTTTTTTTTTTTTTTTTTTTTTTTTTTTTTTTTGATTTTTCGAGACAGGGTTTCTGTATAGCTTTGGAGCCTGTCCTGGAACTAGCTCTTGTAGACCAGGCTGGCCTCGAACTCACAAAGATTCACCTGCCTCTGCCTCCGTAGTGCTGGGATTAAAGGAGTGCGCCATCACCGCCCAGCCTTCTTAGGTTTCTTCAGCATGTGCTGGCCATTGCCCTCTCTGACTCACATTCACTTCTGTCACCCCATCCTTCAAGTCCAGAGCACCTCCAGATCACCTGGTCTTCTGATTGTCTCCCATCATCTTACCCTGTATGGTCTTTGTCACTTTGAGCCTCCTACCTCACTGATGGCATTGAAGTACCAGAAGATCCAGGAATGCTCTACCCCATTGGGATTTTTGTTTTTCTTTTTTTTTAAACAACAACAACAACAACAACAAAAACACAGTCTTAGGCAGTGGTAGCACAAGCCTTTAATCCCAACATTTGGGAGGCAGAGGAAGGAGATTGGTCAGCCTGGTCTACAGAGTGAGTTCCAGGACAGTCAAGGCTACACAGAGAAAACCTGTCTTGAAAATTAAAATGAAAGAAAGAAAAAGACAGACAAACAGAATCTTAGTTTGTAGCCCAGGCTGACCTTGAATTTGCCATCCTCCTGCCTCTGCCTCACCATACACAGCTTCATCTCAGGATTCTTTAATTTTTAGAGAAAGGTCTGGTTGGTAGCCCTGGCTGGCCTGGAACTTGACATGTAGACCAGACTGGTATGAAATTTAAGAAATCTATCTCCTAAGCCTCCAGAGTGCTAGAATTAAAAGTGCATATCACCATCCTTGGCTTCATCACTAGGGTTTAAACACATCTGAAATATCCCTTTTGAAATACCTGGGTGTGGTGGAACATGCCTGTTGGGACTGGGAAGAGAGGCAGATGGATCTCTAGTTAGAGCCCAGCCAGGGCTATATGCTCCCCTTTGCAGTATACCATAGTGCAGTGCCAGGGGCTGGGGATCAGTGTGTGGTTATCATTAATGGGCTCCATTCTTCTCTCCCATGGTTAGTAAACATTTACACAACTTCCCTTATCTGTTTATTTGGAAAAGCCTCAGCCACAGATGGATGCTGTAATTGATATGGACCTCACAGGGCCCAGGATAAGAAAGAGAGCATTTGAGGTGCCCTGGGGTCTCGTTTCCTCATTAAAGAAGCGAGTAACCTGCGTATGGGTACTCAGCTGGTATCAGGCTCCATGTTGCCATCTTTTCATCTCAGGTCACCCTCCAGATCCTCTAGGTGTCCAGCTTGACTATCAATTTGCTCTGGGGATCCCCGGCTCCTCATTAGGCCCCTTCTCCCCTAGATGAAGGAGGAGCGATTCCAGCAGCTATTTGCCACCTTTGGCACACTGACTGCAGCCTTAAGTTCACCAAAGACAGCAAGTTCTGCAAGTTCGGCTTTAGAGAGTTCAAGTCAGAGGAGGAGGCCCAGGCAGCACTGCGCCATTTCAACCGGAGTTTTATTGATCATCCTGGATCACGGTGAGTCTGAGAGAATCTCATCCTGCCTGCCATAGAGAGTTGGCCTTACCTCAGGACAACACAAACTCTCAAGAGTCCACGCATCATTTCCTGAGAATCTGCTAACTGTTCCCTCTGCAGAGTGTCTGATGAGTTAAAGCTTTTGACTTTCATTGTACTCTTCTCTGTTGTTTGACCTTTGATCCTGAACACTTTATAATTACGGTAGAATTGATAGAATCAGTCACTTCTAAAGGAATGTCATTGGGATAAAGTGGTTTGCTAACTGATAACAGCCTGGAATGTCTGGAGGTAGTTCATGGGAGTGTCCTCCCAAAGCTAACTGAGAGTGTACCCAAGGTGCCAGGGCTGAGGGCTACATCTCTTCATGCATGGTCCCCGGCATTCTTCTGCACTCCTGTCATCACCCTGCTGTCCCTGTTACCCCGGGCTTGTTTTCTTCTGTGACCGAGCCTGCCTCATGGTAAACAGTCACCCTGGCAGCCGTCATTGGCTGTTGCCCTGTGCCATGCAGGAGCTGCCTCCCCAACATCTTTGTTAGCCTAGGAGGTGACTGTGGATTCCCAATCCCCATGTGCCCCAAGTTCTGTCTCCGCTCTGTCATCCCCTGCTTCCTGCCCCCCCATCTCTATCTTAACCTTTTGCTGTGAGCAGAGGGGACAGCATCATTTCCTGTCATCTGTTAGAGAGTGTGGGAAGCAGAGCTAGTCCCCTGTAAAGGGCAGTGACCAGAATGACTTTTTGGAGGACAATGTCTAGGTTGGGTGAATTGCTTTAGTGAACTCAGCAAGTAGTGACCACAGCATTCTGGGAAACCCACGCTCCTGGAACTGAAGGAGGCATACACGTGCCTGGGTGTCACAGCAGCCGTGGAAGCCAGCTCTTTTTCCCATACAGGTGGAATTCTGAAAGTCCTTTGGAGACCCAACGAAACCCCGATCCTGGAGCAAACATGCCCAGAAGCCCAACCGGCCCAAGCAGTCATCACAAGAATCTATTCCCTCAGACACTAAAAAAGTATGTGGGCGGTGTCCCCAGCCTTGTGCCCAGTGTTGGCAGGGTGGTCTCTGACTGGGAGGCAGTTGAAAGTATCTTTTGGATGGTTTTGGAAGGTGGGTTTATACTTCATCTTCCCTCCTCCAGCATTGCTGTGACCCTGTCTGCCTTCCGCTTTCAGGATGACAAAAAGAAAAAGGTGCCCAGTGACCTGGAGAAGGTGAGTGTTCTGTGGGTGGGTGGGGGGCTGTGAACATTGAGAGGGTGGAGGGCTGGAGAGCCTCTGCCTCTCCCCCTGGCTGACTGCCACAGCTGAAGGAAGATGCCGAGTTCCAGGAGTTCCTGTCGATTCCCCAGAAGAGGGCCCAGGTGGCCACGTGGGCAAAGGATGCTTTGAACACTGAGCTCCCAAGAGCAAGGACCAAGCCAGCAAGTGACTATCTGAACTTCAACTCCGACTCGGACTCAGGGCAGGAGAGTGAGGAGGAGCCAACTGGAGAGGAACCTGAAGGTGAGCGTACCCCCACCCCACC
Organism: Ondatra zibethicus; assembly: GCA_004026605.1. Classification (NCBI taxonomy): domain Eukaryota; kingdom Metazoa; phylum Chordata; class Mammalia; order Rodentia; family Cricetidae; genus Ondatra; species Ondatra zibethicus. The sequence continues at coordinate 19,342 of PVIU01022955.1, read as the reverse complement.
CCCAGGTACACGTGATGGGCACAAGTATAATAAACTTGGCACAAGCATACAAAGAACACTTTGTGTGATACTTTCTGGTGACAAGCGCTACAGGAAAGGGACAGCCAGGTGCTTCCCTATAGCCCACCCACAACTGTGTCTCCCCCAGGCAGATCTGGTCACCTAACTCAGCCATTATTCACCGAGCATGTACACTATGCCAGCACAGCTTTGGGGACTGTGGACATAGCAGTGAGAAAAGACCCCAAGAATCCCTGTACCTGTAGAGTGAGCTTCGCAGTAGGAGCAGAGGGTTGGAGGCAAGTGGTTCCCAGTTGAGCAGGTGTGGTGACAGAGTGTGGGAAAGCTTCCCAGACAGTCTCCTGCTGATGTAGGGGTTAGTGGTAGGGTGTCTTGTCCTCATGGGCCCTGCTGTGACTGCTAAGTAGCCAATCAGAGCACAGGGCATAGGCCCTAAGTCCTATGGTCCACTGTAAAAGCTGTTCTGGTTTATCGGTGAGGATGTGGGACTAACTCAGCTCAACCTGGTTAAGTCTGCTGAACTTAAGGAATTTGAGACTGAGGGTGGGGAGGCTGAGGAAGTAGGGAACAGCCTTGGAGAGGCTCAAAGGAAGGGGCAGCCAAGGAACTGGAGTGGAAGGCAGAGGGAGCCAAAGGAAGGAGTTGGAACTCCACCCTGAGCACTGGAAACCCACTGGAGGGTGCTGAACAGAGCTGTAGCCCCACGGTGTACACAGGCAGCAGTGTAAGGGGTGGCTGTCCCTGCTCTGCTCAAGCAGGCTTCCCTTTCCTGCTTCTTCTGCCCCAACTCTTGTCATTGGACTTTGTCACACCAGGTGTCTGCTGTACTTTAGTGCAAACTGTACTGTTCACCAGGGACACCAAGAGTCAAGGACAAAGTGTCAGTCAGCCAGCAGTCTTGAATCTGTTCTGGATGTAGAACTCAGACATCTGGGCCATACATTCCTATCAGAGATTTCTTAGGGGGTCTTCCTTGATCAAACCTCTTTTTTCTTAACCTGGAATGAATCCACAGCCTCTCATTTCCTGTGGAAACAAAAGCAAAACTCTTCTCCAAAGTAATGTACCTTTTGACTTCAATTTTGAAGTCAAGGTATCAAAATATATATGTTGGATTAATCCAGCAGCATTTATAATCAAATATCTTTTAGCAGTTTTTGCTCCTTCCTCAGCAGTCATACAGTTCAAAGACAACACAATAATATACAGTATCCAGACTCTCTGTGCATTTTTCATCTTTACATGACTTTATTTTAAACTCTATTTCTTTCATTTTTAATTTTTGGCTTTTTTTTTTTTTTGAGACAGGGTTTCTCTGTAGCTTTGGAGCCTGTCCTGGAACTAGCTCGTGTAGACCAGGCTGGTCTAGAACTCACAGAGATCTGCCTGCCTCTGCCTCCCAGGTGTTGAGATTAAAGGTGTGTGCCACTACACCTTGAACTCACAGAGGTCTGCCTGCCTCTGTTTCCCAAGTGTTGGGATTAAAGGTGTGTGGCACCACACCCAACTACTCTCTTTTTTATTTAAAGGATTTTATCCTTTTTTTCTCCAAAGCCTAAATATATTTTTAAACACACTGTAAACCATTTCGAGGTTTTCTTCATCTGCATCTATCTTTACTGTATATCTCTTTTTCCGACCACAAGTCTTTAATTTGCTAAGTGATATGGCTAAGATTAAAGTCATGTCTTTGACGGCTAGATCCACCCCATTCCTTAGATTTCTGAGAATCTGGTGGAATACTGGTCAGAGCCTTGTTTATTGCTACAACTCTATGGCGTTTCAAGGTCCATGCTGCCACCAAGAAGCATGTTATAGGCTATTCATAAACACCATTTAAATGTTTTATGGCAGAGCCTCTTAAAAGGGCTGCAAAGATTTTGCAGCTAAAGCTGAGTCAGGAATCCTCTCTTAAATGAGATGCATTTGCCTCTAGTAAATAGCCCACCTGAGAAAATGCTGCTATCAATAAGCCATGCTTAATTCTATTCTTTTCTGTCTAGAATTACTTCCCAAGCTCTCTCAGGCTTTCTGTGGATGCAGTTGTCCACATGTTGAGTACCATTTATTGACTGAGGTTTCAGTGCTGTGGGACAGTGATCTTTTATCCTGTCACTTGTATTATTTTTAATAAAATGCTGATTGGCCAGTAGCCAGGCAGGAAGTATAGGCGGGGTGATGGCAACCAGGAAGGAAGTATAGTTGGGGCAACAAGAATTCTGGGAAGAAGGAAGTTTCAGTCTGCAGTCGTCACCCAGACAGAAAAAGCAAGATTTGACTGCCTCACCAAAAAGGTACCTAGCCATGTGGCTAACACAGACAAGAATTATGGGCTAATATAAGTTATAAGAGTTAATAAGAAGCATGAGCTACTAGGCCAATCAGTTTATAATTAATGTAGACCTCTGTGTGTTGCTATGAGACTGAACGACTGAAGGCCCAGGTAGGACAGAAAGCTCAGTCAACACTCAGCTGTGAGGCTGCCCCTCACCTCCCCCAGCTGTGAGGCTGCCTCTCACCTCCCCCAGCTGTGAGGCTGCCCCTCACCTCCCCCAGCTGTGAGGCTGCCCCCTCACCTCCCCAGCTGTGAGGCTGCCCCTCACCTCCCCCAGCTGTGAGGCTGTCTCTCACCTCCCCAGCTGTGAGGCTGCCCCTCACCTCCCCCAGCTATGAGGCTGTTTCTCCTCTTTTTTTTTTTTTTTTTTTTTTGGTTTTTCGAGACAGGGTTTCTCTGTGGCTTTGTCCTGGAACTAGCTCTTGTAGACCAGGCTGGCCTCGAACTCACAGAGATCCACCTGCCTCTGCCTCCCGAGTGCTGGGATTAAAGGTGTGCGCCACCATCGCCCAGCCTATTTCTCCTTCTTAAAGGTGATGTTGTGTTCCTTCCATTCCAGAACCCGCTGCTCTTTTTTTTATTATTATTACTTCTAACACCATCGTATTTACAATAAGACTCAA
>PVIU01022955.1:0-16263 GCA_004026605.1 Ondatra zibethicus | reverse complement strand
ATGTTTTCCTTGCTCTAAGTCAGGTTCCTCAGTTCCTCTCACTGATTTACTGTTTCATCCTCCAAATTCTTTTATTTATCTTATTTTAGTTGTGGGAGATTGCATCTGTGTTGCCTTTTAGACATAGAGAAGTAGATTAGTTGGGAACCCCACCACACCCAAGGCTGTACTGATAACCAGAACCCAGCGATGTCATTCACTCAAGATAACCAGACACAACTACGTATGTAGAGAACTCCATGGTACCCATTTGACACAGTAGATAAGCAGATACAGTACTTATGCTCTGCACATCTTCAGGACTGCTGTAGGCATTGGAGAGACACCACCTTAACCTGTCCTGGGGTTGGAGAGTCTCTTGGGTATCCTGGCCTTACAATCAGGGACTACACTATCTTAGGCTAAGACATACCACACAGCTTAGCACCTTGGGGAGATATGCTTAGGAGCAAAGTTAGGAACTTAGAGTGTAAACCTGTGTGATTACTCTTAGCAAAATATAATTTTTGTTAGCCAGATATGGTACCATACTTCTTTGTAATCCCATAACTCATGCAGGCGGATCTCTGTGAGGGAGGCCAGCCTGGTCTACAAAGTAGTTGCAGGATAGTCAGAGCTGTTATACAGAGATATCCTGTCCTGAAAACAACAATCCAATAAGCAAAATACATGGGCCTCCACTGCAGGCTGCCTAGCGCTTTCATGAGAACCAGAGCCAAATGCTGGAGGCTCTCTATGTTTTCACTGCCCTAAACAAGTTTGTTTGACCCATCTGCACCTTCACTTGTGCTTGATCACGTGGGTGGGAGGTACATGAGGGGTGCGGAGAGAATGGGTATTGGGGGACAGGGGAACACTTAGGTAGGAAATATATCAGGATATGTGCTTGCCCCTGATTGGACCTTGTGGGGTTGCCTTTCTAAGCCTCTGCGAGGCATGACTTGTGGTCATTTATCTGGGAACTCGGAAATGGACCTGGTCAGAGCCCATCCAACTGGCCCATATTTAATTAAAGCTTGCTTCAAATTTGGCTTTACAGTATGGTAGTGGCTTATTCTCGACCAGTGGGATTAACACAGTATACGTTCAATTCATTGGTCTTGTTAGGAATTAGAGTTTATATTTAGTAGGGACTGTAAAAATCGAAATAATTGTAGAAGCCAAAGTTATATTTTAAGTTTTAATTGCTCTGCCTAGGAGATTCTAGAAACAAAAATGCCTCTGGTCTGCAAGCCCCTTGCTCCAGGAGTTCCTGAAATGCTGGAGGCTGTTGTTTCCGGGAGTTAGCGGAGGTTTTCACTTTCCTGAACAAATTTGTTTGACCCATCTCCACCTGATGTGCTTGATCACCTGTGAGGGGAGGTTCAGAGGCAGGAAAAAGGTCTGGATGTATGCTTGGACCCTGATTGGACTTGATGGGAAATTTGCTGGCCTACTCTTGGATGCACCCCAATAAAAATCAAGCCTGCTTCAAATTTGGCACAAATTGTGGTAGTAGTCTCATTCTCGAAGGTGGGATTAACACAATCACTCTTATTGTATAGACACAAAATCAAGGTTTAAATAGGGTGAAAGATTTTAAAGAGGGCCTGCAGCCAAGAAGAGTACCAATGTTACAGAATTAGTAGGACGTTATAACGATGATATAAATTAACTCTACAACAATGTTATACAATTAATATCTTCTTCCCAGTGTGTATCATATCACTTCACACACTTAGAGGGTAATAAAAGAAAACGCTCTTTAATAATAGTGGACATCCACCTCTGACTCCTGCTCAAAGAGGAGCTGGTCTTGAGTAGAAGATTCTACTAACAAACATACCTTAGGCTGTGCATTCCACACAGGCTGGAGTTGTTTTTTTGTTTTTTTTTTTTTTTTAAACTCTTGTTCTTTGGGGGTTTACCACCCAGCTGTCAAAAAGTACACGGAAAATACATGGAGACTTATTTTTTCTTATGAGTGCCTGGCCTTAGCTTGGCTTATTTCTAGCCATCTTTTCTTAATTTAAATTATCCCATCTACTTTTTGCCTCTGGGCTTTTTTTCTTTTTGTTTTGTTTTTCGAGGCAGAGATTCTCTGTCGCTTTGGAGCTTGTCCTGGAACTAGCTCTTGTAGACCAGGCTGGCCTCGAAATCACAGGGACCCAACTGCCTCTGCCTTCTGAGTGCTGGGATTAAAGGCGTGTGCCACCACCACCCAGCGCTTTTACCTTTCTTGATTCTATATATCTTTCTTTGCTTCTTACTCTGTGGCTGGTGGTTGGCCCCTCATCCTATTTCCTTCTCCTTTTCTCCTCCTTCTCTATTTATTCTCTCTGCCCACCAGCCCTGTTTATTTCTCTCTCCTGCCTCGCTATTGGCCATTCAGCTCTTTATTAGCCCAATCAGGTGTTTAGACAGGCAAAGTAACATAGCTTCACAGAGTTAAACAAATGCAACATAAAAGAATGTAACACAACCGGATGGGATTTAATCCCAGCACTCGGGAGGTAGAGGCAGGCACATCTCTGGGAGTTCAAGACAAGCCTGGTCTACAAAGAGAGTTCCAGGACAGCCAGGACTATGACATGGAGAAACTGTCTCGAAAAACAAAAAACAAAACAAACAAAAAAGTACACTACACCCATGTTCTTTTCAAATAGTTGTCACCCAGGTTCACCTTGCAGGTCAGGCCTTATGAATGGTTGTGGCTCTGCTCTGCCCCCTTGAGTGGTCTCCTGGTAGGGCCATGCTTTGATTAGGGGATGGACCTAATGGCTGGTTGTGAGGGTTGTCTCCTTTTGTTACCGAGTTGGAGTCTAACTGGAGGTCAGCTCAGCGAATAAACCTTCTTAGAGACTCTGAACTGCAATTATGGCACACAATGTCTTCCTATGGTTTGCTGCAAGCCTGGTTGTACACTACTTTTCTTTTAGTAGTATTGGAGGCAGCACTCCCTTAGCTAAACTCTGCTTTGTATAACTTAACATTTCTTCTGCAAGTTTATTGTTAAATCCTTTATAGCATCAATCTCATTACTTCAAATTTTTCCTGCATCACCAAGACCTCTAATTTCCAAGACAATTTCCTTTTTTTGGGGGGTGGTGGTGGTAGGGGTATTTTTTTTTTTTTTTTTTTTTTTTTTTTGGTTTTTCAAGACAGAATTTCTCAGTGTAGCCCTGGCTGTCCTGGAACCACTTTGCTGGCCTCAAACTCACAGAGATCCGCCTGCCTTCAGAGTGTTGGGATTAAAGGCATGCATCACTACTGCCTGGCTCCTTTTATTTTCTAAGGCTGATTTATTTACTTTAGTCCAATTTCATGTTTTCTTTTGTTTTGTTGTTGTTCCAAAATCACCGAACAGGTGTTTTATCCCTTTGCTCCATAAATCCTTAATTTCATCCATTCATTCATTTTAGGTTCCCTTAAAAAGGCACGGAAAGGGCTCTACAAGAGACTGTAAGAGCTGTTTAGCAAGGCCATTTCATTCCCTTTGTTTCTCCCTCCTTCCCCGCGGCTCTTCGCTGCAGCTTCGTCCTTCAGCTCGCCTCGCCCTAAAGACTCCCTGTCATCGCCTCCTTTCGGGCTCTGCTGCCCCAATCAAAGATGGCGCTGGCGCTTCAGCTCTAGCGGAAATGAGCTCACACGACACCGGAAAGGAAGGCGGGAAGAGCTAGCAGGCGGGTGGGTGACCGGCTGTGGGTGGGGCGGCGGCCGGGGCCCTGGTTTTTACGTTTGGGGCTGGGGCGGCTCCAGGGACCGGTCCGCTCCGGTGAAGTCCGCCGAGCGTCAGAACCAGGGGTGTCGTAGGAGGCCGCCGCGGACCTCTCACCTCTGACCCCCGCTGAAACGGCCTGGAGCCGGCGTCTGCGGGACCCTCGGCGGGCTGCGCGCGACCGCCCCGGCTCAGTCTGGGGCTGCGGCGGGAACCGCCGAACTGGCTGGACGGGTCCTTTTTTCTGAGGACCCGGCGGAGAAGAGGCAGCGCGACCGGCCCGCCTCCCGAGCCCCGAGGTCAGGCCGCGGGCTCCGGGGCTCCTCGACCGTGGTCCCCCGTCCTTGCCCCAGCGTTCTCGGCCGGAGGATCCGCGACCTCGCCCGCCGCCCGGCTGCTCCTCCGAGTGTGGCAACGAGCCCTCTGGCGGGGTGATCTGTCCTCCTTGTTCTTGCTCAGGAGAGACAGCTATCGGAAGGGGACCTGTGCTCTTTAAAAGTTTGAACCAAAGTGGAAATGCGTGTCCTCGTTTTCTGGACCGCTGACGGTTTCCACTCTAGCCGCGGTCTGAGATCACATTCAGAGTAAAAAAAAGCAAGGGGGAAAGTACCTACAAGAGCCCTCTGCAGGTGATTCCTCTCGCCCGAGAAGGGCAGATGAACTTTGGAGTTAAGATGCAGGGAGGTGAGCCGGCATCGGTCCTGAAAGTCTCGGAGAGTGAAGGGAAGCTGGAGGGCCTGGCCACCGCGGTGACCCCGAACAAGAACAGCAGCAACAGCAGCTGTGGGGGTGCCATCAGCAGTAGCAGCAGCAACAGCAGCCGCGGTGGCAGTACGAAAGGCTGGCAGTACAGGTATGGTCCTCCAAAGTGATGTTCTGGGGTGGAAGTGTTTTGGGGTTTGCATGTTGCAGTTGGAAGGCCACTTCCGAAGCAGCTGATCTTTCCTAGAGCTAGAACCCCTGCTTCCTGTGTTCATTCAGAAATACATTCAACAGGTATCTGTTGAGGTCTTTTGAGGAATTTGGAAATGTACCCCCAGAATTTCCTCTACTGCTCAAGGGTTTATTCGTCTTCTGGTTTATTTCTGTCCTCACTTCTGTTTTTTGTCTCTGTTGTAATTTGTTTACGAGTAAGCCTGGATGGCTGTTAGAGCAGAAACTGTTGAACTCAGCACTCTCAGCAGCTAGCAAACGCTGCGTGCTCAAAGTTGTGGAATGATGGGAGTTAGAAGAGTGCCCTACCCTTTGGGTGCTTGTGGCTTAGAAACGGGGAGGGACGTAAATACTTAGGGTTCAAAGGCGAAAAGACAGTATAGACAATTTTCATTATTAAGGAACAAGAGTTCCTGGAGAAACAACAAAAGCTTCATTTTTTTGTGTGTGTTTTTTTTAATATACGTGAAGTGTAGGGAGAAATTACTGTCCATAATTCTAAGAATGAACAAAATCTGGGTATCCTGTGATGTTGGAACTACAGTAATGAATACTTAAATTTTGGTTAACTGCCTGGGAGTTTAACTACTAGGGTTTTTTTGTTTTTTGATCGTTTTAAGCTCTTTGACTGCACTAGTGAAACGTGTGTGAAACTTAGAAGGGGTTAGAACCAACATTTTGGGAAAGACACGTATTTATTGTGAATACTAATACATGAAGTGTGCCTGTATTACAGTATGCGAACATGTACTGGGTGTGGCGGCATTCTTCTTTAATCCCACCGCACAGGAGGCTGAGGCAGGAGAATATCTGTGAGTTCCAGGCCAGCCTGATCTGCATGGTTAGTTCCAGGATGGACAGCCAGGACTACATAGAGAGCCTGTATCAACTCCAACCCCCACTGAAACCAAACAACACCACCTAATATGCAAAAATATGTGTATGTGAAATATGCATGGCCTGACTTTGCAGAAGTAAGAAAAGTAGGTAACTTTTTAATTGGCAAATGGGTATTGAACTAAAGGCAGCATGATATTCCCTCCCCTTTTGTGATTTTCTTCATTTTATTTTTTTATGTGTATGAGTGTTTGCCTACATGTATGTATGTTTGTATGTGTGTGCTTTGGTTGTCAAGGCCAAAAGAGGGAGTTACAGACAGTTGTGAACTGACACTTGGGTGCGGGGCACCAAACCCAGATCCTCTAGAAGAGCAGCCAGAGTTCTTAACTACTGAGCCACCTCTCCAGCCCTTTAGAGTTAAGATGAGCCCTAAGAAAATTCTTTTTGTGGGGGATATCTTGATATCATTAAAGGAAGTGAGGTAAAGTTCAAGATACCCAGAGTACAGTCTTCTGATAGTTTTAATTCTGAAAAGCACTCTGAATTAAAGTGGAAAATCAAATAGAATAGAGTAAAAATACTCAGTACTCAACTTGTGGTCAACTTTTCCTGGCTTTTTCCCTCATGCTCAGAGTCTAAAGATGTGTAAAACAATAATAACAATGATAGAAAGTGGCCTATCCTTTGCCCTAGGAAGCAGTTTACACTTCCTGCCTCTTATTTACTAAGTAGCCTATGCCGTTTGCTCTGTCCTTACCAAGGGATGAAAATACCAAGTAGACATGCCTTTAGAATACTTTGACACTTCTCTCTGAGCCACAGCTGCACCCTCATCCCATTTTCTTGACTTCCTGACAGTACTTTCTCTTGTTTGCCCTTCAAGCCATCGGTTGGTTTTTCTTTGCCCTCTTCCAAGCTGGTCTTACGCTCTTGTGCTATGGACTCTTTCTATCTCTTTCTCCTTTCTGACCTCACCTATTGGAGTCTGAGTCTAGAGCCGTGCACACAACTGCTGATCTGAGCATTACAAATCTCACCAGTAGCTTTAATCTCTACAATAATTTGATACTATCTCCATTTTGAAAATGTACATTATTAGGTACGTGGTGTGTGAGTGTGTGTGTATGCATGGGCATGTTTTAAGATAGGATCTCATGTAGCCCAGGCTTGCCCTGTTTGCTATATACCTGAGGATGACATTGAACTCCTGATCTTCAGGCTTCCAAAGTGTTGGGATTATAGGCAGGCTTAAGATGTGAATTAACATTTTTAAATGTTAATTAATATCATATTTAAAACATTTTGTTAACCAGGCGGCGGTGGCGCACGCCTTTAATCTCAGCACTCGGGAGGCAGAGGCAGGCGAATCTCTGTGAGTTCAAGCACAGCCTGGTCTACAAGAGCTAGTTCCAGGACAGGCACCAAAGCCACAGAGAAACCCTGTCTCAAAAAACAACAACAACAAATAAATAAAACATTTTGTTAATTTCTTTTAAAAAAAAATAAGAATTTACATATATAACATATTTGCCTTTACATGCTTGTCCCAACCATCCAGTTTTCCTCCCCAGAGAAACTATTTTTACTGATTTTTTTTTTCTTTTATTTGTTTTTTGTTTTTGTTGTTGTTTTTTTGAGACAGGGTCTCTGTGTGTAGTCCTGGCTGTCTTAGGGTTCACGGTGTGCATCAGGCTAGCCTCAAACTCCAGCAGTCTTTCTGCCTGTTTCCCACGTGCTGCGGTCTAGTTCCCTCCCTCCCCCCTCCCTTCCTCTCCTACCTTTCTATTGTTTTTTACCTGTGTATATTCATATCTTTGAAGACAAGTTCTCATGTGTATGCAGGTATGCATGCCTGAGAGCACATGGAGCCCAGAATAGGGCATTGGGTCCCTCCGAGCTGGAGTTGCAGATTCTCGTGGAACTTCTGGCTATTAGTGGATGTTAGGCTTGGAACGCCAGTCCTCGTGGTTATGCAGCCGTCGATTTTAACCTCGTACCCATTGTCAGGCCCTGCCCTTTACCACCACCACCTAGTTTATTTGAGACAGGGTCTTACTGTGTAACTCTGACTGTCCTGAACTTGTTAGGAAGACCAAGCTGGTCTCAAACTCATAGAGTTCCCTGTTTATGCCTCTCCGGTGCTGGGATTAAAGGAATACAGCACCATGCCTGGCCCTCCAGCCCTTTTTATGGCCTCTTGCTATAGTGCCAGATAAAGTTGTATTATTTCTTTGTTTAGTAAGTGCTTATTTATACTCAGTATGTTTTAGGATTGTATTTGTTTTTAACAGTATAGGGAATCAAACCTAGAACCTTGCAAGCATGTAGGCCAACAGCATTTTATTTTTATATAGTTAAATTTTAAAAGTGTATTGTATTGCCAGGTGGTGGTGGCACACGCCTTTAATCCCAGCACTCGGGAGGCAGAGGCAGGTGGATCTCTGTGAGTTTGAGGCCAGCCTGGTCTACAGAGCTACTTCCAGGACAGGCTCCAAAGCTACAGAGAAACACTGTCTCGAAAAAACCAAAAAAACAAAAAAAAAAGTGTATTGTATTTATTTACTTGTCTGTGAAAGGGCTAGAGCATAGCCCTTAGTTCTCTCCTTCCACTATGTGGGTTCCAAGGATTGAAGTCAGTTCACTCGGTTTGGCAGCAAGTGTCTTTCCCCACTGAACCATCTCTGTGGCCCTTAGTGCACTTTGTATGACAGAGATAACTCTTGTGTGTGTGGTGGGTGCATGGGGACACCAGAGGTCATCAGCAATCTTTCTCAGTTGTTTTCCACCTCATTTTGATTTTAAGTATTTGAAAATGTATCATTCTTTGTATGTATGGTGTGTGTGAGCGTGAGTGTTTCTGTGCCATGGTGTCCGTGTGACGGTTAGAAGCAGTCTGTGGAAGTCGATGCTCCTCCTCCACTGAGGGGTGCAGAGATTGAATAGTACAAGGCAAGTGCTTGTACCTGCCGAGCTTTTTCACTAGCCCTCATCCCCTGACTTTTTGAGCAAGGGTCTCTCACTGAATCCAGAGATCCTCCTTTCTCAGCAGTGGAATTACAGCTGCACACTGCTGTGCCCAGCTTTTATGTGGGTGCTGGGATCTGACTTGGCCTCATGTCTCAGGACTTCCCCTCCTCCTTTTTAAAAATGATGGTGGAGCCGGCGGTGGCGCACGCCTTTAATCCCAGCGCTTGGGGGGCAGAGGCAGGAGGATCTCTGTAAATTCAAGGACAGCCTGGTCTACAGAAGGAGTTCTGGAACAGCCAGGGTTACACAGAGAAACCTTGTCATGAAAAAAATCAAAAATAAAAAGAAAGAAAAGATATGTAGCAGCAAGCTTTCTTTTTGGACTATCTTTGGACCACCAGCCCACAAATAATGACCCAGAGACTTATTATTAGTTATGAATGCTTGGCCTTGCTTAGGCTTTTCTGACTGGCTCTTATAATTTAAATTAACCTACTTTTATCAATCTATGTTCTGCCTTGTGGCTCGGTTACCTCTTCTTAATACAGCATATCCAACTTGCTCCAAGTCTGCTGGTGAAATTATGCTCCTAGATACTTCCTCCTAGTATCTCAATCTCTCTCTCTCTCTCTGCCTAGAAGTCCCGCCTATATCTCCTGCCTGGTTATTGGCCATTCAGCTTTTTATTACACCATCACAGCACTACATCTTCACACAGTGTACAAATATTCCATAACAGAGAAATATAGGTGAGCCAAGTGTGTTATTACTATGTTACAAAGTACCCCCAAGTTCAGTGACTCAATTTACTAAAGCAATACCTTTGTATGTTTGAGAGAGGTGATGAGGGGGGAGTTGGAGAACGGGATGGACAGGGGAATGGGACAGATGGACACCAGGTTTCCTTGTTGCTGAGGCTGTCCCAGAACCCCAGAACTCCTGCCTCAGCCTTCCAAATTGATTAAAGACAAGCTGCCAGCACACCCAACTAAAGCAGCAGCACTGGGCTGGAGAGATGGCTCAGTGGTTAAGAGCATTACCTGCTCTTCCAAAGGTTCTGAGTTCAATTCCCAGCAACCACATGGTGGCTCACAACCTTATCTGGTGCCCTCTTCTGGCCTGCAGGTATACATGCAGACAGAATACTGAGAATAAAAAATAAGATTAAATTAAAAAAATAAAGCAGCAGCACTGATTATTTCAGTGTGTGGGTGGTATTCAGCTGGCTGTGTTCTTCACTGAAGCCACGGTTACTCAGAGGCCTGAATTCGGATATGGAGGTTCTGCTTCTTACTGCTCCCTTGGGCTCACAGCACAGTTCATTTCCCTTTTCCTTATTGGACAAAGATCCCAGGTCCTCATGACTCGTGGTCAGAGACCTAGCTAGTTCCCAACCATTTGGACCTTTCCACAGAATATCCTGTAGCTGGGCAGTTTTTTTTTTTTTTTTTTTTTTTTGTTTTGTTTTTTCGAGACAAGGTTTCTCTGTAGCTTTGGAGCCTGTCCTGGAACTAGCTCTGTAGACCAGGCTGGTCTCGAACTCAGAGATCCACCTGCCTCTGCCTCCCGAGTGCTGGGATTAAAGGCGTGCGCCGCCACCGCTCGGCTGGGCAGTGTATTTCATCAGAGTCAGGAACTGAGAGTGAGAACGCTTAGCCAGACTTACGGCTCTCAGCGGTACAGTCTTTCTAACCTAAGCGTGGAAGTGACAGCACATCGCCTTTCTACAGACATTGGAAGCCTGTCTTACACAGGGCTTGCACGCCAGCTGTCTGGGTTATTGGGTACATGCCAGAAAATGTCCACCATAATTAGTATTGTAATGGAGTCTGGATGATCACCCAATAGTGAGCTTTTTTGTTTGTTTGTTCATTTTGTTTTTCAAGACAGGGATTTTCTGTGTCGATATGGATCCTGTCCTGGAACTTGCTTTGTAGACCAGGCTGGCTTCTAACTCATGAGATGTGCCTGCCTCTGCCTCCCAAGTACTAGGAGTAAAGGTGGCCGCCTGAGACTTTTTTTTTTTTTTGACATGATCAAACAAATTTGATTTGATTGTTAGGGAATAAGAGGCATTTTGGTGCTAGGAAATGAACCACAGTGACCTAGACACAAAACAGTAAGGGTAAAGGGAGATTCGGATGAGAGGTGGTACTGAAGGAAGGAAATACAAATTGACCCCAGTCGTCACCCATATTTAAAATTCTGAAAATCTAGTCAGTTAGATTATGCATTTGACTCAATATGCCCAGTATTTACTCGGGCTGTTCATATTCAGCTAGCTTCAGAATGGAGGGATGGAGAGTAGAGGTAATGGTCTTTCTGGTATTCAGCATGTCCTCTCTCGCCACACTTGATCCTCACAGTTCTCAGAGCTGTAGTACACTGTCTCTGTCTTACAGTGGAAGAGAATGGAAGTGGAAATGAGTTGGCCAGGATCCCACAGCTAGTAGTTGGAAGAGTTTTTATTTCTAGGTAGTTACTGCATAGAGATATTTTAAAGAAGATAAGGCCGTAAATGTGCAGATACTTATTGATGATAGTTTAATACATAAAAAGGTTTGTCTCATGTTGTTCTAGGGCTCTGACTCATAACAAATATTTGTGAGCCTCTTCAGTGTGTGAGTCGCTCTGTTACTCAGTTCCCATTTATGTGCGTAGATGTGCACACCCAGACGAGTGGAACATGGAAGCTCCTGGCCTTCATTTTCAGCGTCATTGAAAAAAATCAGAAGAAAGAACCTCGTTGGTATTTGCAGACTGTCTCATGATGACCTTAAGAGAAAGTTGGTTGAATTTATTCCGTTAGCCTTAAATTATCTTTCTTTTGTAGTCATTTATATTCATATATGGATTTTACTTACCATTTGTTGGGAAGATAGCATTCTTAATTCTGGAACCTTCCTTTTTCACAGTGAATGTTAACAGTTCATAAGTAAATTTCCTCTTTATTTTTTTCTCAGTGTCACCTTCAAGGGACGTTTACAATTCTATAACTACACTGTCTGTTTTTTGAAGTGAACAAAAAGGAACAAACCAAAGGAAGTGATGAAAGGCAAGCTTGGGCATGTATGGTAGGGGCTACCTTTTCTCAAAAGTTTTAACCATTTAAATATTTTTATTTTAGGCTCAAAAAAAAAAAAAAACCCCAGCTAGCCATGATGAACTAACAGGCAGATCTCTCTCCCTTCCTTCCTTCCTTCCTTCCTTCCTTCCTTCCTTCCTTCCTTCCTTCCTTTCTTTCTGTTAATGGCCAATCAGCGTTTTATTAAAAATAATGCAAGTAACAGGACAAAAGACCATTGTCCCACAGCATTTCCCCCCTTAAAAAAAAAAAAAACCAAGAACTCTGAATCTAATATCCTTTGTTTAGCTTTTCTCCTGACCATTATTCGTAACAACTTGTAACCAACATTCTAAACAAAGGAAAATATCCATAGTCCATTTTTTGGGAATGTGGGCGTAGTTTTCCAGGCGTAGTTTTCCTTGCTGATTGGGGGCACTGATAATCTTATGGGGACCTAAACAAAATTTAAGATTATGGTCAAGTCCTGAGTGGAAAATTCTGTGAGGCGGGATTATCTCAGCCAGCAGTCTTGAGGCTGTTCTGGAAGTAGAACTCTGACATCTGGGCCATCTTTTTCTACCAGAGATTTCTCAGGTGGTCTTCCTTTATCAAACCTTACTTTTCTTAACCTAGAATGAATCCACAGCCTCTCATTTCCTGTGGAAACTAAAGCAAAACTTCTTCTCCAAAGTAACATATCTTTTGACTTCAATTTTGAAGTCAAGGCATTTACAAAATATTTATGTTTTATTAATCCAGCAGCATTTATATTCAAATATCTTTTAGCAGCTGTTGCTCCTTCCTCAGCTGTCAAGCAATTCAAAGACAACATAATACCATACAGCATCCAGATTCTCTGTGTGTTTTCCATCTTTACGTGGCTTTATTTTAAACTCTTTTTTTTTATTTTTAATTTTTGGCTTTTTGAGACAGGGTTTCTCTGTGTATCTTTGTCCTGGAACACAGTTTTAGACCAAGCTGTCCTTGAACTCACAGAGATCTGCCTGCCTCTGCCTCCTAGTGCTGGGATTAAAGGTGTGTGCCACCACACCCAACTACTCTCTTTTTTTTTCTTTTTTCTTTTAAGGACTTCTTTTTTTTTTCTTTCCCAAGCCTACATATATTTTTAAACCCACTGTAAATTGTTTAGAGGCTTTTTTGTCTGAAGCTATCTTTACTGTAGCTCTCTTTTTCTGACCACATGAGTCTTTAATTTGCTAAGCGATATGACTAGGATTAAAACCATGGCTTTGACAGCTGGATCCAGTCCATTCTTTAGCTTTCTGAGAGTCTAGCCTCAGGGTGGAGGTTCTGGCCAGAGCCATGTTTATTGCTACAACTCTATGGCGTTTCAAGGTCCGTGCCACCACCAAGAAGCACACGGTCAGCTTTTCATCAACACCATTTGAGTGTTTCGTGGTAGAGCCTCTTAAAAGCGCTGCAAAGTTTTTGCAGCTAAAGCTGAGTCAGGAATCCTCTCTTAAATGAGATGCGTTTGCCTCTGGCAAACAGAGCCCACCTGAGAAAATGCTGCTATCAAGAAGCCATGCTTAACTCTATTCTTTTCTGTCTAGAATTACTTCCCAAGCACTCTCAGGCTTTCTATGGATGCAGTTGTTCACACGTTGGGCACCATTTGTTGA
Organism: Ondatra zibethicus; assembly: GCA_004026605.1. Lineage (NCBI taxonomy): Eukaryota > Metazoa > Chordata > Mammalia > Rodentia > Cricetidae > Ondatra > Ondatra zibethicus. The sequence goes on along the minus strand of PVIU01022955.1, from coordinate 3,116 downwards.
CCGAGGTTTTTCTGTCCCACCTGGTCCTGCAGCAGTTAAGTCCCAAAGAATCACACAGAGGTCTACATTAGTTATAAACTGATTGGCCCATTAGCTCAGGCTTCTTATTTACTAATTCCTGTAACTTACATTAGCCTTACATGTAGCCTAGAAAACGACTGTGGAACAAAAGGAGGTCAGCATCTTTGCTCACCAGGCATGCCCTGGAAGGCAGGGGTCATAGCTCATTTGCCATATGTTCTGCTGTTTGTGATGAAATAAGGTCTCATGATGAAATAAAGTCTTGCTTGGCAGAGTCGGTAGTATTGCTCACTGCTTTTTGTTTGTTTGTTTGTTTTGAGATTGTTTTCTTTTTTTCCCATATTTATTGAGCTCTACATTTTTCTCTGCTCCCCTCCCTGCTTCTCCCCTCCCCTCTGCTCACTGCTTTTGACAAGATGTGTGTTCGAGCAAGGCTTGAGGTTCTGCCCTTTAACACAGTCTATCTGTCCTGTGTGTGGGCGTCACTTGCCTTCTGTGGCCCAGTGGGATTGGGCTGAAAATCTGTGTGCTGTTGTTGCTCTGAGAACTGAAGTCTGTCATTTCCCCCTCAGGAGTCTTCTGCTGCTGTCTGTGAACTTGTGAGTAGGGTAATCCTCAGACCGTTTACAGTTTCTAACAAAATATCTATTGGAGAATAATACAATAATAAAAATGATTAGTTTTGGTATTGGAATCAAACCAGTGGACTTGAGCTTTTTAGGTAAGTTCTCTACCACTGAGCTATGTCCCCAGCCCAATCAGTAGTTAAATATACGTAATTACACATATTATAATGTTTGTATTTCATTTATATGGTCATTATTCATTATAAATCTATCTTTCACAAAATTTTACCTTTTAAGTCCTTCTAAGCTTCCACACATTCCACAAATACAAACAGCTCCTAAGCTAAAAGGAACCAGAGTTAGACACACAGGCTATTGACCAAAACTTAAGACTTCATCCCTATGATTCAGCACTGTGGCATGTCCTGATTTCATTCCCTCTTAAAATTATGGATTGTAAGCCAGGCAGTGGTGGCTTGCGCCTCAAATCCCAGCGATCAGGAGGCAGAGGCAGGTGGATCTCTTTGAGTTTGAGGCCAGCCTGGTCTACGGAGCTAGTTCTAGGACAGGCTCCAAAGTTACAAAGAGAAATCCTGTCTAAAAAATAAAAAATATATATGGATTGTAAGTTTCTCCTATATTTTATCAAAAACAAAGCAGCGTTTTGTTGCTTCTCCAGGAATGCTAGCTCTTGTCAACTCCAGTCTCTGATAGCACTGAGCATTGCTGGCCTCACACTCACCTTGAAATTCCCATAGGCCTCTGGCCTCTGCCACTCTTCTCTCCACTGCTGATAACCCCTTCATTTCACCCTTGAACTTTTCCTTAGAGTTCTCTCTCAGATCTTGTCCATCTCTTATCACTTGTGCACCTTGGAATCTTGTTTACAACTGTGTCTTCAAATATGCTGCATGTGCATAGACCAAGTGGACTGGAAGTTTCTGTCTGTATCTCAGCCATACTGCCTAACCAGGTACCTTCTTCTGTGCCCCTTATAGGTCCTTAAGGCCACTGTGGAATTTTTTTTTTCCCGAGACAGTGTTTCTCTGTAGCTTTGGCGCCTGTCCTGGAACTAGCTCTTGTAGACCAGGCTGACCTGGAACTCATACCGCCCAGCCACTGTGCAGATTACCAGCAAATGCAAATTCCTCTGTGACCCATTTGAGTGACTAGGTATTGCAGCTGGAATCTAGCTTTTACCGTTGTCTCTTGTCTCTCTTCTGTCCCTTTCTCATTTCATACCTAATCAGTACCAGGTCCTGTCACCCCAGCCCTGTTACCATAGAGTTCTGTACTTTGTTTAATGACATATCCATTTTAGGCAAGTATCATATGTATTCTTTCATCTGTGGTTCCTAGATTGTATATAGATACATAAAATTATCCTGTGAAAGTAAAAGCAAAACTACTTGGTGGGACAAAGGGTACTGACGCTGGGGGAGGGTGCGCTCACCATATAATACATACTTGAACAAAACTAGAAAAGTGAAAGAAGAGCCAGCAGTGGTGGTGCACGCCTTTAATCCCAGCACCTGGAAAGCAGAGGCAGGTGGATCTCTGTGAGTTCAAGGCCAGCCTGGCCTACACAGTGAGTTCCAGATAGCCAGGGTCACACAGAAACCCTGTCTTGAAACACACAAACAAACAAAAAAGTGAAAGAAAAGGAAAGTCTTTTTAAACAATTTGGATGGCAGCTAATACACTCATGTTGTTTCTATGTTGTAGTGGCAGAGACTCTTGCTACAATGTGACAATGTGTTCTCTCTTTGTGTGTGTGAGAGTGTGTGTGTGTATGAGATGTGTTTCTTCTGGGGTTAGTTACAAATCTCAGGTGGAAAGATGCTACCTTTATACATCCCTTTCTTTTCAGTGGGTTTTCAGAGTACTTTATGTCTAGTAAGAATCATTAATTCTTTTTTTATTGGGGGGAGTTAAGACAGGGTTTCTCTGTGTAGCCCCGAGTGTCCTGGAACTTGCTCTGTAGATCAGGCTGGTCTCAAACTCAGATACCCACCTCTCTGCCTCCTGAGTGCTGGGATTAAAGGCATGTGTCACCACTGCCTGGCGAGTCATTTGTTCTTAACTGAACATATCTGAAAGTATTTAAAAGCAAGCTTAGTTTTAGACATTTTATGTTTCTTAAGTCTGAAAGGTTAGCAGTTAATTTGTTAGTCAGGCATGGAGCCCAACACCTGTGACCCTAGCCCCCAGGGAGTCGAAGTGGGAGGGATCACACATTCAAGGCTAGCCTAGGCTACCTAGCAAGACTGTCTCAACAAGACTGACTCAAAATAAAAGCAAACAAAAAAGAAATGTGTAGTAGTAATGGAGATTCATATCTGAAACAGTTGTTGTCTAGGAGGAAGTGTCAGACTAAACATATTAATACCACTTTGTAATTCAGTTAAGCAGCTCTTGAAACGTTTCATAAACTTTTAGACCTTGCAAATAAATAAAAACATCACACAGTAATGATATCCAGAGTCTCTCTACAGTTTAACTATTGTACAGTTTGAATAGGCTGGGAAT
>PVIU01022954.1:0-28390 GCA_004026605.1 Ondatra zibethicus | reverse complement strand
AGAGAAGAGAAGAGAAGAGAAGAGAAGAGAAGAGAAGAGAAGAGAAGAGAAGAGAAGAGAAGAGAAGAGAAGAGAGAAGGTACCAAGAGGGCAAAGAGGGCACATGGCCAAATTTTCAGGATCATGTAGGAACAAGAGAAGCTGGGGGAAGGGGGACAGGACTGCAGAAGTTTGGGGAGGGCATGAAAATATCTGAGAGATGCTACTGGCACTGAGTGAGCCAGGGGGCCAGCAGACACTTTGATATGCTAACAGGCACTACGGTTAGCCATTTGTCCTCAGTTTCTTTTGGGCCTGACACCAACTGCATGGTATCCTGTAAAGGGCAATAACATAGAGACAATAAAGAATCAGAAGTCTCCCAGGAGAGATGGGAGAAAGAAGGATGAGTACACAAGATATGGAAGACCGGAGGACAGTGAAATCATCCTGTGTGGTGTGATAGTAGCCATGGGTCATGTTACAGAGGCTCAAATCTATAAACTATACAATGTGAAGATTGATATGCTAATATAAACTGTGAACTCCATGTTAATTAGGGTATGACAATGAAGAGTCATTACTTGTAAGCTATATACCACACTGATGGGAGTGTTGATAATGAAAGAAACTGTGAGTGCCAGAAGTCAGAGGATTCTGAATCTCTGAAATTCGTAAATTCTTCCATGAGCCAAAACTGCTCTATCAATGAAAATCTATTAACTTATAAATAAAAAATACTGGATCAAGTGTCAAATGACTTCAATTCATTCTCCAAGTGTCTATGCATTTGGGTGACAAAATATGTAAGAAACAAAAGAACTAAACTACGTTGAAATATAATAATAAAACTTCATTCATTCTAAAATAAGAATAACCTGTAGTGTATATAGTGAATATGTATAATGATGATTTCAAAGGTAGATCTGTCAAGTTTCCATTTTAAATAATTCTTTTAATTCTCTATGGTATAAAATGTCTTACATAACTAAGCATAACTGATTCAAATAAGGTATAAAAGACATGTATGTCACTTTGCAGGGATATTACTGTGAGTATGATGTTACCCCAACAGGCTTTATTCCCAAGAATTAAAACAAAAATATAAACACCACAAATTATTCTAATAGCTTTTCTTTTAAATCTACATAAAAACCTCAATGTGCATTATACTGTAAATGGAATTAATATTCTCCATTTGAGATTTAAATGATTGTGACTCACCCATATCATTTGAAAAATTTAGAGACAAGGAGTATTTTATCACACAGTCTGAATAGGAAATGGAAAATACTCTAGATCAATGACTCTCTAAGTATGGTCCTTGGATCAGTACTCTAATAACTTCTAGTGTTTCTAATCCTGTGCCTAATTAATCAAATATTTTGATAATACAGTCAGATAATCTGCTTCTTAAAGCCCTCCAGTTCTTTCTGAGCCCTACTAAAGTCTGATAAGTCATACTCTAAATATTTTATGTGACAATACACTTAAGAGGCTGGGGAGAGGGTCAGTGGTTAAGAATGTTTGCTGATCTTTCAGAGAACCTGAGTTTGGTTCCCAACACCCTCATTGGTCACCTAACAACTACCTGTAACTCCAGGTCCATGGAACCTAATACCCTCTTCTAGCCTCCACAAGTACCTTTACATATATGACAGAAACACAGACACACACACATGCACATACATAAAAATAAAATATAAAAAGATACATTCAATACATTGTAGATACTTACAACAAATACTGAGAAGGCTGCAAGAACAAGCACTGCACAACAGTTCCAGAAATAAATTTGTACAATAACTGTGGAATGCCTGGATGCTGAAATCAAACCTCTGTGTGATGGCTATTCTTGGTTGTCAAACTGACTGCATCTGGAATTAACTAAACCCCAAAAAGTGAAGGGTACACTTGTAAGGAACTTTTGCTTAATATAAAGTTGGAAGATTCACTTCTATTTCAGATCTTTAAAACAGGAATACATGCCTGTAATCCAGATCCTTCAAGCTGGAAAAACCCACCTCCCATGTGAGCCATGCCTCCTGCTAGACGCCTATATGAGGACACGGTAGAAGGAAAATTTTACTCTTTGTCTACCAGCAAGTTCATTTCTTCACTAACATTAGAGCCTACTTCATTAGAAATCCAGGACATATCCAAGACAAGATGAAACATCCAGCATTATCGACTAGAACAACTACTGGATTCTTGGACTTTTGTTCATAACTAGATAACTAGTCATTGTTAGATTAGCTAGACACATACAGTCTGTACGTTGTTCAAATAAATCCCCTTTCTACTCTCTCTCTCTCTCGCTCTTTTTCTCTCTCTCTCTCTCTCTCTCACTCACAGAGAGAGAGAGATGCATTCTCTAAGTTCGCTTTCTCTAGAGAACCCTGACTAATGCACACCATTACTGTCTACAAATATGTATATCTCAATATTAAAACCAGAGAGGAAGCCTAAAAATCAACAGCAAGCAAACCTTACATTTTCATGCAGTTTCTCAAAGAATTTAACAAAGAGAGCAGACACAAACGCTGAGCCTATTCCACAAATCTCACTGCCTTTGGTTGATAAATAGCAGAATGAACCCAGAAATGCAGACGCTATCTGTTGACATTCAATGAACAGCATAGCTAAATCAACACCTCGACATGGGCCATTCTGCTTTAAAGTAGCCATAATGGTTATTTGGATCCAAAGTTATAGTCAAAGCTATATCCTTATAGCTAAGAATGTATAAGAAAACAGAGCATTTAGAAGTTATTTGCAATTTTTATAAGTAAATTATTACCAACATTGTAAACTGCCACATGGTCACATGGCCAATAAATGAGTCAAAGAGTATGCATCTTCTAACTCCTGGGTCAATGCCTATTCCAATACATTTTAATTCCCCTTGTATATGTCTTTTGAGGATACTAACAGCAACACAGCATTATTGAACAAAATGATTCCACACTGGAGACAGGAGAGTAATGTGAATGCTTGGCAAACAGAGACAAGCAATGGTCAAGAGAGAGGTTTTAAATAACCATCACAGTCAACTGAAGATTCTGTGTCTAACGCAGTTCCATGGATACATTAGTGGGAATAGGCTTGACTACACTAAGATAAACAGTACCAGAATACCTATGACTTAAACAATAATGCCTGATTTCTTGCTCCTTTGAGAGATGGATGTGCGCCGCCATTTGCCTTCTTGTTACTCCAGAACCAGAGCTAATGAAGTAGCTATTAGCTGTAACATCACTGATCATGACAGCAAAGGAAAAGCACACTCTAGAGAGTCTCTTACTGCTTTGTAAGTGATACACATCACTACTGCTCATACCTCATTGACCTGGATAGGTCACGTGGTCTCACAGAGCCATAATGAGGTTTGGAAGTACTGGTCTATGATACACATATAAGGTGGAAAGGAAATCAAATAGTTGGTGGGTGACCCTAATTCTGATTACAAAAGCATCCAACTTAAATTAGTAAAAATGTTATTTTGTTTTTTTTTATTAAAAGCTTGTAATTAAAAGTCAAAACAACCAGCTGGGATAGTCTGAGCAATGCTGGTGTAAGTTCAGTATCTGCAAATAAACTGGGTTATAAAAAAACAGAAGTGACCAACCTTTCAGCAAAAAAGTGAGGTAGACATTAGGGCTTGAGGCAGAGAAAGGGACCAATTATACCAGGAGTCTGAATGTCTTTCTTGACCTTGACTATATTGAAGAGCAACCTCCCTGACCTGTAACACCATTGCATAACTCAACATCTATCATTTATGCTTTTTCACTATACTCTTTGAGGTCATTTCTTGTTATGTACAATTAACGGTCTTAATTAATATGATGGCACTATATCCTTAATATCTCTTTATCAAGTGAGCTGTACTATAGGTTCTAACATTGTATGTTAAACCAATAATTCCTAAAATGGGGGATTGGGGGAGACTGGGTATGGTGGTACATAGCTTTAATCCCAACATAATCCCAGCATGCAGGAGGCAAAGGCAGGCAGACCTCTGAATTCAAGGCCAGCCTGGTCTACATAATGAGTTCCAAAACAGCCAGGACTTCAGCCCTTGTCTCAGGAAAAAAAATCAAAACAAAACTCATGGATTTCATTTTATTATTTCCCCTTTGTATAACACACTGATAGAAATTATTTTGAGCTTTAAATAAGGGTCACAATATGGGGAATAATATAAAACTTTATCTCAAAAGTTAAAAACTTGAATACTGTTAATATAAGAGAATATTAGTAAAAATAGAATAGTTTCTGTTAATTTTTTTCTTGAAAAAGCAAGGAAACAAGCAAAAACTGGAAGGATGGATGTTTAAAAATAGATAAAATGTCAATTGACCAACCAACTGGCTTCTAAAGCTTAAAATATTACCTTAAAATGTATATGTGAGAGAATGATTTTTTAAAATTTATGTACATTTATGTTTTTCCTACATGAGGGTGTCAGTTACCCTGAACTGAGTTACAGTTATGAGCTGCCATGTGGGTTCTGGGAATTGATCCTGGATTCTCTTGAAGAACAGTCAGTGCTCTTAACCAGTGAAACATCTCTCCAGCCCTAAGAGAATGATTTTTTTTATGTTTCATGATATTTAAACAGGAAATGAAAAATGAAGTAGAAATCATTGAGCATTCAAATTACTTAAAAAAATAAATAAGTAAATAAAATTTTCACATTCAGAATGGAATTTCTACTACTTCTGTGAAGCAAACTAAAATACAAAAATAATTCCTTAAAGTCCTTAACATAATCCTTGAAAAAGTATTGCAAGTTAATAATACATGTCTTTGAACTCATTATAAAACAACAATTATGGGGTATAGCTCTTATTGCTAAGATCATATGTTAGAAAAATCATCTGGTTTACACTATAAAAACAATCAGACAACCATTGATGAAGGCTGTCAGACAAGTCAAATTGTTAGTTTGGCCTGAACATTTCCCAAAGGCGGAAGTAATTTGACCAGAACTGCCAAAAATATGTCAACCACTTCAGTGAATGCTTGAATAAACATGAAATAATATTTATATATACTAATTAAACATAAGATTTTGTGATAGATTATAAGATTCCATCCAATGCTGTTTTATATTAGTCAGATGGCCAGTAATTTTTTTCGACACAAATACGAAAATCTGCTTTTTAAAGAATGTAGCAAGAAAATATGGTATTAATCTCATAAAAGGAATATTTAATGATCTAAAGAAAAGCATGTGCTGCCTGCCATATGATGCTTTGATAATTTGTGTCCCTCTGTAATCTTGTACTTTTCAATAGCAAAACATCTCTCTCTAGACAAAGAATTTAAGTCTTTTCCTTTTGTAATTATATATTATTAAAATATGATGCTCTTATTCTCCAGTTCAAGTATGTCCACGCAAACAGGCAAGCCATGAACATAAGCAAACTGATTTCCTGGGGTGTGTGGTTCTCTGCAATGAGGGGGTATTGATTTGCTTTAAAAATAGTTGAGTGTCTCCTTGGTGCCATACTCTATTTTAAGCGTTTAAAATTCAGCTGGGGACATGGTAGACAAGTTCTCTGCTTCAGTTAATACTATTAACTAGCAGGAAAATGTTTTTAAGTAGACAAGTAAGTATTATGAAACATTAGGGCTCTAAAGAACCATTAAATCAGATACTATGGGGAAAAAAACAATGCAACTCCACCTATCAGGAGTCAGATCCCAACAACATCTTTTAACATTCCTTCCTCACTTCAACAAAACAACTTTCATTGATAGCATCCATTTCCTTTTTCTTGTTTATTAACAGTTTTAATTCCACAAGAGAAGCCTTTGCCTGGTGCCATTATTGGGGCTAAGTAAGAACTTGGTAGAGCGATCATGGGTCCTAGGGAAGAACCTACCCTGCTCAGTGGGCATAATATTAAGCTTCTTTTCATGTAGTTTTATCGTTATACCCATTGATTAATGCATCTCCCAGCCCTCATTGAGAAGTTTCTTTTGCCAGGAGGTGGCAATTAACACAGAGACCCATAACTAATCTATGAGCAGAAGATAAGAAACAGAGAAGTCTGAGCCCTGAAAGGGACATCTATGCCACCCCTGTCTTTCTAAGGTTCAGGGATCATCACAGAAGAGGGATGTAAAGAGTGTAAAAGCCAAAGGCAGTGGTTGACTACAGCGACACAGTCTTTTCCAGACACAGTAGAGGAGTTGTGCATATGAGCCCACATACGTGTGATAGCACATATAAGATCTTCACATGACCAAGATGGAACAAAATTCCAGCATAGAAGAAGGAGGTGGCTGTAAAGTCCTTGCTGTTGCTGAAGAACTATTGGTGATTGATGATTGCTGGGGAGAGAGTTAGGTTTTTTTTTTTTTTGAAGTGGGCCCCAAGAGGTTACCCATGCTCCAGCAGATGGTCCTGTATCCGGACACATGCAGAAAACAGTAAGTGTATGCAGAGGGGAAAACAACCAAACAAGTATGAAAATGGGAAATGGTGGGGAGGATAAAGGAGACATGAAGAAAAAGACATGGGGAGTAGATTTGCCCAAAACATGCCACATACATGTACAAAATTATCAAATAATAAAAAACAAAGTTTTTTTTTAAGAATAGGTTTAATTGAATTGATGATTGATAGCAGCAATGGTGCTACTTTGAAAAGTAACAAAGAAAACAATAAACAAGAAAGACTCAGAGAGAAGCCTGGAAAAGTATTAGAGACATGTGCATTGTGTTAGACTAGACTACTGGCTGGGTGATTTCTTCACTTCCTAAAGTCATCAGAGGTAGACTTAAATAATCTTCAGTTTTCATAGTTTATAAGTGCTGTCTTTTTTTTTACATATTCTTTTAGTTTTTTCATTCAAAAAAATTTACATTTCCTCCCCTTCTCCCAGTCCCCTCCCGCTCCTCCCCTCCTCCCTCCCCCTGCTTCCTTAAAAGAGGGCATGGTACCCAGCCCTGTGGGAAGTCCAAGGCCCTCCCCCCTCCATCCCGGCCTAGGAAGGCGTGCATCCAAATAGACTAGGTTCCAAAATGATAATACGTGCAGAAGAGATAGGGCCTAGTGTCATTGTTGATGGCTTCTCAGTCTGCCCCCATTGGCAGCCACACTCAGAAAGTCCGGTTTGATCATATGCTCGTTCAGTCCCAGTCCAGCTGGATTTGGTGAGCTCCCATTAGTTCAGGCACACTGTCTCAGTGGGTGGACAGCCCGTCACGGTCCTAACTTCCTTGCTCATCTTCTCCCATCTTTTGCTCTTCGACTGGACTTGGGAGCTCAGTCCATTGCTCTGGTGTGAATGTGGGTCTCTGTCTCTATCTCCATCCATCGGACGAAATTTCTATGGTGATGATCAAGATATTCATCAATGTGACCATGGGATAAGGCTAGTTCAGGCACCCTCTCCTCTGCTGCCCAAGGACCTAGCTGGGGACATCCCCGTGGACACCTGGGATCCCCTCCAGAGCCAAGTATCTTGCCAATCCTAAAGTGACTCCCTTAATGTAGATACCTTATTCCCTTCTCCAATATCCACCTTTCCTCCATCTCCACCCTCCCACTACCCCAGGCTCTCCCCAGTCCTTCCCTTCTCCCTTCTCCTTCCCCCTCTCCCCTTCACCCACCCCCTCTACCCCCACCTCTATCCCCGCCCCTGTGCTTCCAACTTTTGCCTGGCAATCTTGTTTGCTTCCAATTTCCAGGAGGATCTATGTATGTTTTTCTTTGAGTTCACTTTGCTATTTGGCTTCTCTGGGCTTGTGAGCTATAAGCTTAGTGTCCTTTGTTTATGGCTAGGGTCCACTAATGAGTGAGTACATACCATAATCATCTTTTTGGGTTTGGGTTATCTCACTGAGTATAGTGTTTTCTATTTCCATCCATTTGCATGCAAAATTCAAGATGTCATTGTTTTTTACTGCTGAGTAGTATTCTAATGTGTATATATTCCACACTTTCTTGATCCATTCTTCCATTGAGGGGCACCTAGGTTGTTTCCAGGTTCTGGCTATTACAAATAATGCTGCTATGAACATAGTTGCACAAATGCTTTTGTAGTATGGGCTTCTCTTGGGTATATTCCCAAGAGTGGTATTGCTGGATCCTGAGGTAGGTTGATTCCCAATTTCCTGAGAAACCACCACACTGATTTCCAAAGAGGTTGCACAAGTTTGCATTCCCACCAGCAATGGATGAGAATTCCCCTTACTCCACATCCTCTCCAGCATAGGCAATCGTTGGTGTTTTTGATTTTAGCCATTCTGACAGGTGTAAGATGGTATCTCAAAGTTGTTTTGCTTTGCATTTCCCTGATCGCTAAGGAAGTTGAACATGACCTTAAGTATCTTTTGGCCATTCACACTTCTTCTGTTGAGAATTCTCTGTTCAGATCATTACCCCATTTTTTAATTGGGGTATTTAGAATTTTAATGTCTATTTCCTTGAGTTCTTTGTATATTTTGGAGATCAGACCTTTGTCTGATGTGAGGTTAGTGAAGATCTTCTCCCATTCAGTAGGATGCCTTTTTGTCTTTATGATTGTGTCTTTTGCTTTACAGAAGCTTCTCAGTTTTAGGAGGTCCCATTTGTTCATTGTTGCTCTAATTGTCTGTGTCATTGGGGTTTTACATAGGAAGTGGTCTCCTGTGCCCATGTATTGCAGGCTACTTCCCACTTTCTCTTCTATCAGGTTCAGTATGGTCGGATTTATATTGAGGTCTTTAATCCATCTGGACTTGAGTTTTGTGCATGGTGATAGATAAGGGTCTAATTTCATTCTCCTACAGGTTGACATCCAGTTATGCCAGCACCATTTGTTAAAAATGCTTTCATTCTTCCATTGTATAATTTTAGCCTCTTTGTCAAATATGAGGTATTCATAGGTTTGTGGATTAATATCCAGGTCTTCGATTCGATTCCATTGGTCAACATCTCTGTTTTTATGCCAATACCAAGCTGTTTTCAGTACTGTACCTCTGTAATAGAGTTTGAAGTTAGGGATGGTAATGCCTCCGGCAGTTCCTTTATTGTATAGGACTGTTTTGGCTATCGTGGGCTTTTTGTTTTTCCATATAAAGTTAGTTATTGTTCTCTCAATGGTTAGCTTTGATTGTCACCTTGAGGGGATTAAAATCACCATGAAAAAACATCTCCAGGTAAATTTATGAGGTTGCAAGGAAAAAGAATCTATGTGAATGTGGGCAATGCCATTCCATGGGCTTGGATAATGGCCCAATATTCTTGGATAATAAAGACAAGGGACAAAGTGAGATGAACACTGGCATTCAGCTCTCTCTGCTTCCTGACTGTGAACATGTGTAATCAGTCACCTCACACACCTACTACTGTGGCTTCCTTCCATGATTGACTACACTTTCAAACTGTAAGCCAAAATAAACTCTTCCTTCCTTAAATTGCCTGGTCAAAGCATCATTAAACTCAGGAGTCATATCCTATGCCCCAAGTCAAGTTTGGCTTCCTTTCTTGTGTTTTCATCTACTAATTTGGCTCTTAAAATTAGCTTACTGAGGAAGTATGGCTAAATTAACAGGGAAAAACATAAGAAGAGTTATTCAATGAGACCACATCAGGAGGATGGAAAAGAGACCTGGAACTCCACCACATCCATCTTTAGTGGAGGTTAAATAAAGGGGACTGAGTGATGGTTCAGTCATTAAGAGGACTTGATGCTCTTTCACGGAATCTTGGTCCAGTTTTCAGTATCCACTTGGTGTCTTATAACCATCCATAACTCCAGTTCCAGAAGATCTGATGTCCTTTAATCAACTCTGCAGCCACCAGGAATGCACATGATGCACATACATACATGCAGGTAAAACTTTCATGCACATAAAGTAAGATTAATAAATCTAAAGTTTAAATAGAGAGTCAAGGATGTGTAGACCTAAGCAGTTGATATCAAGATGTGGTATTGCCCACCACTGAGCCATCACCCTAAGTTTTAGCCTCATCTTGTAAAGTAATCTGGCAAGTGGTTAGAGCTATGAGAATTCTCTTTCCAGGAGACAAGTTTTCCCTCTGGCTCTTTCCTCCTCTTAACATGTGATTCCTGTGGAAATTTCCATTTCTCTGCAGCCCACTGTTTCAATACTCTGATAGAATGTGAACAGTGTCTCTGAAGTATCTTCATTTCTGCCAGGCCAGCTCCAAGCATTGAATAAAGTAACTAACATGTAGTAAGAGGTGAACAGGCCTGTTTTTCATTTTGGCCACTCGGCTCCCAGCTGCCCGGCTAGCTTAACCCCTGAAATAACCACACAGAAATTGTATTAATTAAGTTACTGCCTAGCCCATTATATCTAGCCTCTTCTTGGCCAACTCTCACATCCTGATCTAACCCATTTCTATTAATCTGTTTTTACCATGAAGTCATGGTTTAATGGGAAAGATTCAGCATGTCTGACTCTGGCAACTCCATGGCGACTCTCTCTCTCTGCCTTCTTTCTCCCAGCATTTAGTTCTCTTTTCCCCACCTATCTAACTTCTGCCCTAGCAAAAGGCCAAGGCAGTTTCTTTATACACAAATAAAAGCAACACAAATACAGAAGGACCTCCTACGCCATTTCCCCGTTTCTGTTTAAACAAAAAAGAAAGGCTTTCACTTTAACATAGTAAAATTATATAACAAAACAATTATCAAGCAAGAACTACAGTTACCATATTTAGATATATTTTATCTTTTATCATAACAATGGAAAACTATAACTATCTATTCTTTAATTCCATCAAAGACTCCAGAAGGATATAATATTACCTAAGTAAATGAGAAGTAAGCAACTTCCAAAACTCTAGAAGTAACAGAGACATCTTGCTTTCTGGACAGTCACCCAAAGTTATTCTGTATCATTGGGGCATCCATCTTTAGCCTACAGGCCCATAGTATCCAGCAGACATTTCCATGAAACAGGAAATTTTAAAAACAGTTTAGTCATTTTTTTCTGTGTCCTGTAGAATGTCTTGCAGACTCTTTTATGAAGCAGGAATCCCAAAGGATCATTTTACCTTTTGGCAAGTTCAACAGTCCTCTCTCTGTGGGTTCTTTACGTCCAGTTTATGCAACAGTCCAGGCAAGAGCAGTTTCTTGCCCAAATGGCTATCAAACTCCATAAGGAGCCTCTTTGATGTCCATCTTTTTTTTTTTTTGAAGTAGCTGGTGCTGTCAAGAGCAGATGTGTCTCATTGTCATGAAAAGCCCTAAGTTATTAAAACATTTTAAATGTCATATTTTGTAGTCTTTGAAAGATATGAAGAATGTCTATCTAACTGAAATATATCTTTATATATTTAGAAAATCTAACATGAGTACAAGCTTGACCATTGTCGATGATTATCCATTAACAACCCATATTTACTAATTATACATTACATTTTTAAATGAACTACACAATCACAATACCTTAATCAAGAGCAGATATATACATATAACAGGATTGACCTTAAATTTATATCAATAAACCAAGATTTATACCAATGTAAACTAACATGCTATGCAAGATGAACATCCGAACTAAACAATGAGAGGAAGAGAGAAAATTGGCAGGGGCTTCCTAGTTTCACTCATGCATGGCCTACATAGTCATATTTGAAATCTCGAAAGTGAGACTAGATGTCCTATAATTCCTATCATCCTCAATAGTTGTACTGAACATTGAATGCAAGATAGGGGAGGGACTTTTTTCACCAGCTTAAGTGGGACTTATAAAAGTAGATTCTTGAGATCACTGAAGTGTTGCTAAAAGGCTTTCTGAGAATTGAACTCAACTAATTGAAAGACAACCTAAGATATTTCCCTAGAGGTACACCAGATAGATTTGAAACGTAAAGGGTTGCTGAATTCCTAGAGGTATCGTCTTTTGAATGAACTTCAAAATAGAAGTGCTCACATTAGTACTGAAATGCCTAATACTGGTTAATGTCCACAGCAGAACAGAACAATTAGGAAATTGTTTTCATGTACACTTCTAAGACTAAAGGGAATCTTTGCATAGCAAGCTATTCATTGTTTAAGTAAACAGATGACAATTAATAAATATAATTTGTAAAGAATAATGTGTTGTATGTTATGCTGCAGGGAGATCTCTTAAATGTGTATCACTCATATTATAAATTGCTTAGAACAATATTCAATCATCAAACATAAAATATTAAAAGGGAAACCATTCACTAATTTTTCAATCCTACTCCATAGCTCTACCACCTTGCCAGAAATATCTAACAGATATGGCCAACAACCTTGAAGAATATACTGAATATTCTTCTATGCTCTTCTTTGCATATGGTCAACAAAGTTTAAGAAAATAGGGTCAAAAGCGCAGGAATTTCTGGGACACATGTATTCACAATTGCCCCAATGCTCCCATGAAGTCGGTTCTGATGCAGGTCAAATACCATCTGCAGCTCACTATGCTCAGAGGAAACAGCCAAAATTTTCTGTCAAGTCAGTGCAGAGGGGAGACAGACTAACTTCAAAGTCACTATAAGCCCCCTAGACAACCTTGTGCAAGCATCTGTCCCTACACTTACAACTACAGGTCCAAGGTTTAAACACAAGCTCTCCAGTTCAGACAAGAAAGGAAATCATAAAGAAGAAAGGGAAAGAGAAAGAGAACACTAAAGGGTGTGAACTGTTAAATTAATCAGGAGAAAAGAAAGTGGAGGAATGAGAAAATGGATTATAGTGGTGTCGAGGTTAAGCGGCAGGGAAAAGAGTAAGTTAAAGATGATCTCAAAGCAGCAAATCCCAAAAAAGGGAAAAACATACAATAACATCATCAAAAACCAAAACTACAATAACAGGAACTAGCCATCACTGGTCATTAATATCCCTTAATATAAATGGATTCAACTCACCTATAAAAAGACACAGGCTAACAGATTGGATATGAAAACAGAATCCGGCCAGCACAGCTGTGCCAGAGCTGCAAGGAGACCAGCGAACTGACTTCCTCCCTCGGATTTGTTCCAACAATCTGTTAAAACATGGTGGGTTACTACGAAGTTCTGGGCGTGCAGAGACATGCTCACCTGAGGACATTAAAAAGGCATATTTGAAACAGGCATTTAAATGGCATCCAAACAAAAATTCTGAAAATAAAGAAGCAGCAGAGCAGAAATTCAGGCAAGTAGTTGAGGCATATAAAGTGTTATCGGATGCAAAAAAACGGGACATCTATGGCAAATACAGCAAAGAAGGATTAAATGGTGGAGGAGGGGATGGTGAAAGTCCTTTCGACAGTCCGTTTGAGTTTGGCTTCACATTCCAGAATCCAGATGATGTCTTCAGGGAATTTTTTGGTGGTAGGGACCTATTTTCGTTTGACTTCTTTGAAGACCCATTTGATGACTTTTTTGGGGGGAGCCAAAGGGCCTCCCAAGGAAATAGAAACTGAAGTGCAGGCTCGTTTTTCTCTGCCTTCAGTGGATTTCCTTCTTTTGGAGGTGGATTTCCTGTTTTCGATAGAGGATTCATTTCGTTCAGTCACTAGGACATGGGAGTCTCACGTCATTCTCTTCAGCACCATTTGGTGGCAGCGGAATGGGCAACTTCAAATCAATATCAACTTCTACTAAGATAGAGTAATGGCAAAAAAAAAAAAAAGCATCACTACAAAGAGAATTGTGGAGAATGGTCAAGAAAGAGTAGAAGCTGAAGAAGACAGACAGTTAAAGTCCTTGGCGATGAATGGTAAGGAGCTCCTGCTATGCTTGGATAACAAGTAACTCAATGCTCGCATTTAACAGAAATGTTAACCCATAACAAGCACCATTTGAGTAATTACAGAAACTTTTTTTCTTTTGAAGATTTCAAATGAACTCGACTTTCTGTATAACTGTACCTAATCTAAAGTATTTATAAAACACCTCATCGGAGCCCCTAATTGTCATAGACTTTTGAGTTTGTTGTTGGGACCACAAAATAGGACCATTTTTTTTTAAATTGTTGTAATCTCTGTATGCACTTTGCTTTAAGCAAAACAAAACAAGCCGTAATCCGAGGTGAGCCCTGTGATTCTTGAGTACTGCTAGGACAAGATTGTTCTTGGACACCAGCTTGGATCTGCTTCCCATTGTGTTGAAATGTGAGTGAGTGGTGGCAGCCTGCTGTGAAGTAAGCATTGCCAGATGAACCTTCTAGAGATATTTCAATTTTATTTTCAGTATTTAGTAATGAGGGCTATTACTGCATCAACGGTAAAACATTTCTGGTTTAGTGCAAATTAAGGATGCTTTCGAGTTGTGCATGGATGCTGGCAAATTTGTCAGTTCTGAAAATTGTTTAAATATGTAATGTTAAGCTTAGGTTTTTAAAAAATATCTGGTAACTTAGGTCTTTGTCATTTGCTGAAAAGAAGGAAAATATATGTGAATGTGTTTGGTGCATTCTTTCAAGAAGAAAAAAAGAAACAGAATCCATTCTTCTGCTGCATACAAGAAACACACCTCAACCTCAAAGACAGACATCACCTCATAGTAACAGGTTGAGAAAAAAAATTTTCCAATCAAACAGACCTAAGAAACAAACTGCTGTAGCTATCCTAATATCAAACAAAATAGATTTCAAACTAAAATCAATCAAAAGAAACAAAGGACATTTCATATTAAGCACAGGAAAAATCCATCAAGAGGAAATATCAATACTGAACATCTAGCTCCAAATACAAGGACACCCTCATATGTAAAAGAAACACTTCTAAAGCTTAAATCTCACATTAAACCCTACACACTAATAGTGGAAGACTTTAACCCTCCACTATCACCAATGGACAGGTCTGTCAGACAGAAAATTAACAGAGAAATAAGGGAACTAGCAGATGTTATGACTCAAATGGACTTAACAGACATCTATAGAACACTCCATACAAACATAAAAGAATATACCTTCTTCTCAGCACCTCATGGAACCTTCTCAAAAACTGACCACATACTAGGCCACAAAGCAAATCTCAACATATACAAAAAATTGGAATAACCACATGTATCTTATTGAATCATCATGACTTAAAATTAGAATTCAACAGCAACACTAATTACAGAAAACCCACAAACACATGGAAATTAAACAATGCTCACCTGAATCATCAACAGGTCAAGGAAGAAATAAAAAAATTAAAGACTTCATTCATTCAATTAAAATGACCACACAACATACCTAAATTTATGTGGCACAATGAAAGCAGTGTTAAAAAGAAAGTTCATAGCACTGAATTCCTACATAAGGAAGCTGGAAAAATCCCACACTAATGAGCTAACAGAACACCTGAAAACTCTAGAACGAAAAAAAGCAAGGTCACCCAGGAGGACTAGACAGCAGGAATAATCAAATTGAGAGCTAAGATCAACAAAATAGAGGCAAAGAAAACAATACAAAGAATCAATGAGACAAAGAGTTGGTTCTTTAAGAAAACCAACAAAATAGACAAACTTTTATCCAAAATGCAGAGAGAGAATATGCAAATTAACAAAACTAGAAATGAAAAGGGGGACATAACAACAGACATGGAAGAAATCCAAAGAATCATCAGGCCATAGTTTAAAAACATGTACTCCACAAAACTGGAAATTTTAAAGGAAATGAACAATATTCTGAATAATTATCACTTACCAATATTAAATTGACACCAGATAAGCAAATTAAATAGAACTATAACTGCTAAAGAAATAGAAACAGTCATCAAAAGTCTCCCAACCAAAAAAAGCCCAGGACCAGATGGTTTCAGTGCAGAATTCTACAAGATTTTCAAAAAATAACTAATACCAATACTCCTCAAATTGTTCCACACAATAGAAAAAGAAGGAACATTGCCAACCTCTTTATGAGGCTACAATTACCCTGATACCCAAACCACACAAAGACATTACTAAGAAAGAGAACTACAGACCAATCTCCCACATGAACATTGATGCAAAAATACTCAATAAAATACTGGCAAACCAAATGCAAGAACACATCAGGAAAAAAATCATCCACCATGACCAAGTCAGCTTCATCCCAGAGATGCAGGCATGGTTCAACATACAAAAATCTGTCAATGTAATTCACCATATAAATAAACTGAAAAAAAGGAACCACATGATCATCTCATTAGATGCTGAAAAAGCCTTCAAGAAAATACAACATCCCTTCAGGATAAAGGTCTTGGAGGAGAGCAGAGATACAAGGAACATACCTAAAAATAATAAAGGCTACAAGCCAAGAGCCAACATAAAACTAAATGGAGAGAAATTTTAGATTCAGAGTAAATTTCTAAATCACTCTAAATACATTACTGGCCCCTATTTAATTTTATTTATATTGTCATTTGTAAAGTATATTCACACATCACAATACAATATATTAAAATATGTGTACATAATTATATAGCAGATCTATATCTTGACAATCAACAGAACCAAATATAGGACAAAAATGAAATAGATTCAGCAAATTCAGAGTAACGAAGTTGGCCTGGTAGAGCATTAACTTAACACTAGGCTTCCTGACTTAAAAACACTGATACATCAAAACCAGGTCTATCTGTGTTGTCACATAAATAAATGGCCCTCGGGGCTTTTGTAACCTTTGCTTGATTGAATTACTGTCCCTGAGAGGTTCAGTGGAACATTTCCTACATCATAGCAGTCTCCATCATTCTAATATTTATAAACAGCAAAAAGCAGCAGGCCACGAACAAAAACAACATCAGAATAACGATGGTTTTCAAAATATCCAACAGCCTATTTTTGAATTCTCATTCAATTAACCCCATTTTAGCTTGTTGTGTTCACAGTATTTTCAAGTTTCCTAAAATGGACGTAAAAGAACAAGTACTTTAAATTTAATATACTTTATCTATAGCTGTTATCCACAAAAGAGTGTTTAATATGTCTGTTCTCACATTATAACACCATTCATCTTATGAATTGTATGGTAAAAAAAATTTAATTATAATTCTACAGTCATTTGCAATTTTCCCTAGCTTTGATCTTTAAAAAAACAAGTTGGAGTGACATCTAATATACTCCATATTATTTAAATTTCCTTTTACTTGTGTTGTATGCATAAACTAAATTTATGCCCCAAATTCTTCTTCCCTTTCAAAAAAATCTATATTCATCCCTAAATTCAGTAATATATGGAAAGCATAAAATATTTAGGTTTTGGTTGTATAGGAGTAACTTTGATCAATAAAAATACCTAGATGAGTCAATATTTTTAATTTTTAAAATTTATTCCATAAATCAGTAAAATAATACATTTAAAATTATTCTCAATTTCTCACAAGCAAAACAGTTACTTGTCCACCCTCTGCTGGCTTTATGAGGGTAGTTCAGCTTTACAAAGACTCATGTATTTGTACAGTAGTTTAGCATGGAAAATGAGAAACACTTGCAAACACTTTAAACATTACACAATTACTTAAACTACAATTAAAATCCAAGTTAAAATTCATATATTTTTATGCTCAAAGCACATTTTAGAGTCATGGTATCTGAAAACTGAAAGGATATCAATATGAAATTAAATTAATTTGAAATGTTTAAGCAGGCAGAGGGGAAGAATAAAAGATCCCAACAAGAGAGCATCCTTTAGTAATTATAAATAATATGAACTAAACAAAAGAGTAAAATGTTTGTTAATAATTCATGATGATTTAATTATTCATATCTGTAGAAGAAACCAGAGACCTCATCTATACACCCACACAAAACTAAAATTTAGGTGGAAGTTTAAAACTTTCAATATAAGAAACTAAATCAATATAAAGACTAGTAACCGTTTGAGGAATTGCATATCTTTAAATAGGAACTGTCAAAAATAAGACACCTAGAAAGTCACAGAAGAAATGACAGTCACATTTAACTGCAAATGCAGTTTACACGAGGAACCTCAGTAAAGGCAGAGGCATAATTAGTGTCAAAAACTGCAAGAGATATAATGTATAAAGGCAAACATCCTAGTGTGCACAAAGCATCTATAAATTGGAGAGAGAATAAAAATAACTCAATGGAAAAAATAAAGATTTATCTTTAAAAGAATCCTACAAGAAATCTAAGCCCAGCATAGGAATATTCATCAGTAACACCAATGCTCTAGAGGCTGGGGTACGAGTATCATAACTTCAGGTCTAGCTTGAGCTAATCAGGCCTGCCTTTCTCGAGAGGAAGCAGAAATGCATCAGGGGAAGAGAAGAGGTAGAAAGAAAATTCTGATTGGTCAATAAGTATGGAAACGTTTTATCAGCTTCATTAGTAATCAAGGAAAATGAAAATAAAATGTAATGTATGGTAAAGGTTAGAAATCACTGATAGGCCAGTTCACTCAAGCCTGTGCTGACCAAAAATTGAAGCAATAACAACAATATGCAAGTTGTCCCAAATGTTATATTTTGGCAATAACTATAAATCAAACACAAACACAACTTTTGGTGAAGTAATTCTCCTTAGAATTTATCCAACAAAAATTTCAAACGCTTAATACCAAAGAACATGCACATGATATGATATGTTTGGAGTAGCAAAAATTAGAGAAATTCAAAATATCAAAGAAAAAATATGAATTGAATTTTGATAGAGTCATCTTTTTACACAATTATTTAGAAGGACCTAACTGGATACATACACACTTAATATAAATAAGTACATTTTGATCAATGTGTCATTCAGATGACTCATAATAAATCACTAAGGAAGCATGGATAATATGCCATTTATATATGATTTCTGGTGTCGTGTGTGTGAGAGAGAGAGAGTGAGAGAGAGAGAAAGAGAAATTGCAGGAAATGACTAGAACTTCTATTTAGTCTAACAAGGAGATACTCATGAGTAGTGTGGAAGTGATTTTCAACTATATTATTTATAAATCATTAATTCTTTGTAACATTTTATTTTTTCCAGTTAAAAATGTATTAATACATGAATAACATAATAGCTTAATGAAGGAAATGAAGTGCACAGAGTCGATAGGAAGTACTCATATATTGCATCTCTCTTAGTTTGGATTTCTGTTGCTGCAACAAAACACTGGGAAGAAGAAAAGGTTTATTTGCATTTCACATTGCTGTCCATCACCAAAGGAAGTCGGGACAGGAACCTGAACCTGAAGGCAAGAGCCAATGCAGAGGTTGTAGTGATATTTCATTTTAATAAATACAGTTTGCCTGAAGTTCAGAGAGTAAAACAGTCACACTGGTCAGCCTTACAGACCAGGCAGTGGTGACACACACCTTTAATCTCAGTAGCCACACTAGTTGCCATAGAAACCTGGCAGTGCACGCCTTAAATCCCAGCTCTAGAGAGGATTATAAAACGGGAAGAGACAGCTCTCACGCAGTCTCATTCTGAGATTCCTAAGGAAGGATCACCATTTTGAACTTAGGAAGGAGGTAAGAGCCAGTGGCTAACTGTTTTGCTTTTCTGACCTTCTGGTTGAACCCCAATTTCTGTCTCTGGGGTGTTTTTAATCATACTATAAGAGGCAATGGAGGAGTACACTTAATGGCTTTCTTTCGCTGGCTCACTCAACTGGCTTTCATACAGAACCCAGAACCACCAGCCCAGGGATAGCCTCGCCTACTGTGGGCTGGCGCTTTGATCACTAATTTAGAAAATGCCTTACAGTTGGATCTCATGGAGGCATTTCCTCAAAAGAAACTCCTTCCTCTCTGGTGACTCTAGCTTGTATTAAGCTGACCCACAAAACCAGCCAGTACAACTTTGAAGATACATTTGCTTGGACAGTTTCTTAATTCCTCTTTTTACCTCCAAAGGAAATAAAATTAATCACCCAGAAATGTGTATCCATCAACTCCGAGGAGGGAAGTATGACAACAGAGCCCCTGAGCACACCCTTATGTGGGAGAACTCCATTTTGGATTCTGACTTCCGGCCTAGCCCCTGCTTAGAGCCATAGGCTTACAGATTGCTCGTTGTAAGCACACTTTCTTTCTCCACATGGCACGTGATGTGAATCCGTGTGGTTGGCTGTGATCACAGGTGTGGGCAATGCTGACATTCCCAAAACAGCTTCAAAATTTATTCCAGAAAACAATGCGGTGTTGCTGGGTTTTGTTTTGTTTTTGTTGGTTTGTTTTTCCTTCAGCCTTGGCTCCATGCTAGAGTCAACTAGGCAACAAAGAAAACTGCTTTGTCTGTACCATTCTCTCTCTGGGAACTGGGGCTAGGTTCTTCTATGATATTTTTAGACAGCCCTCCAGGTGATTCTGAGCACAGTGAAGATTAAGAATCATGATCATGCCTTAAACCTGTGCTGGCCAAGTGCCTGGAATCCCCCTGATGCCTTAGCGGAGCAACCTGAGCAGGAAGACCAGAATAACACAGAAAGAAAGAGTAGAGTTTCTAGCTGGTGTCATGAGCTCATGTCTGAATCCCTCCCCCATTTTCATACTATTCTGAAATTATTTTGTTGCATTAGATGTGTATGGATCTTCCTATTTAAATATTTAGTTTAATGAATTTCAATAACTTTATATTGTTGGGCAACGACCACTATGACCAATTGTGATGGCTAATCTTGGTTGTCAACTTGAATGTATCTGGTACTAACTAAAAACACAACTTGACAGGCACCCTTTTGAAGGATTTGTTTATTTTTTTTGAGACAAGATTTCTCTATGTAACAGTCCTGGCTGTCCTGAAACTCACTCTGGATTTTTTTTATCAGATTATCTGAAGCAGGAAGACCCTCCCTGAGTCTGGGCAGCCCAGATAAAAAGACATGGGAGAAGGAAGCATTGCTTTTCACCTGCTTGCCCTCACTCTGGTAATGCTGCAGCATTCCTTCACCAATATCAGAACTGATGTCTTCTGTTGGTGTGGGAGATCCTTCTGTCTGTGTGTTGCTTTTCTTGGTTAATGAATAAAGAACCTGCCTTGGCCTATTGATAGGGCAGAGCTTAGGTAGGCGGGGAAAACAGAACTGAATGCTGGAAGGAAGAATGGTAGAGTTGGGAGATGCTATGGACCCGCCACCAGCATCAGACATGCTGGAACTTTAGCTGGTAAGCCACTGACACGTGGCGATATACAGATAAATGGAGATGGGTTAAATTAATTTAAGAGTTATCCAGTAAGAAGTTAGAGCTATTGGGGCAAGCAGTGATTAAATGAATACAGTTTCTGTGTGGTTATTTTGGGGCAAAGCGACTGGGAACAAACAAGCAGCCTACCTGCTACATTCTGGATTCCAAAGTATATTGAAAACCAGTGACCCTTCAGGATTCCTCCAGGACATCAACACCAGGTTAGGACTGCTGAGACATCTAGCTTCATGGACTGAACAAATACTGGATATTTTGCCCTCTCGCATGTGAGACAACCATTATTGAACTACCCAGACCATGTTCTGTAAGCCAAACTAATAAATCTTTTTATATGCAAACACATATATATAGTATGTGTGTGTGTGTATATATATAACATATATATATATTATCAGATCTGATCCTTTAGAGAACCAAGATTTAGAATTATTCATACACTATCACTTCCTAAATCTCAACATATGCGTTTGTAATCCGTCCCAGAACCTAAGTGATGGGACTCTACCCAGCTCCAACACAAAAAGCATGGCTCTGGCAGGCTTTGCCTTTCTCCCCTATTTCCTCTGCCTTGCTCAAAACTTTTAGATTACATCCCTAAAGCTAGCCAGACCTCTCCTTTTTCTCTTCGTAAAAATTACATCTGCAAGGTCATTTGCTGCTGTTTTTCTGCCTGAGTCAGAAAGCAACCATTTGAACTTTTCTTCCCTGTTTAATAAAGGATCACTCTGTGAGTACAGGTGTTTGGCAGTGGTTTGTGACTGATCCTGAGTACAGGAGGTAGCCCCCTTTTGTGCTGGGTTCTCCTTCACCAAGCCAGTCTGAAACAGTCACTTATTTTCTTACTGTTTATGGTTTTCACTCTCCTAGACCATGGTCAGTCTCTTGCTTCCTGCTCCCTCCACTTAGCGCACTATATTTCAGAGCTATCAATTCTGTTGTATATAACTGGGGGTTTCTAATTGTTGCTAAGCAGTATGCCACCTTTTCTTTTCTCTCAGTCAACAATCATTTGAACTTTTTGCAGTTAGGGAGATGTTATTAACACCAATTCTGTAAGAATGCACATGCAAATCTATAGGTGGGTATTTCCTTCATTACTTCATAAATTAGAAGTAGTTTCATATAACTGAATCAAAAGTATAAGCTAAACTTATTAAGACACTGTCAAAATTTTCCGAAGCAGCTATTATATTTCCCAGTCTCTCCAGTGGTATGTGTTGGTGCTAGGAGTCTGTTCTAACTTTATTGTTTCTTTATTGTCTTTATTGTTTCTGCAGATTTGACAAGCAGCAGATTCAACTGCTTTTTTGTTTTCAGGCTATCGTTGTTGTTTATGTGCAATAAATAGTTCTTAAAAAGCAGGTTTGGTTACTGCATAGCATAATGACTCTCTCTCCCTCCCTCCCTTCCTTCCTCCCCAAGGTAAGGGCAAGCATATTTTCTTTGAGTCCATTTAAAAGGATTCAGATTGAGGCTGAAAGTGACACTCAGTGGTAGGGATCACACCTGGCCTGTGGAAGGACCTGGGTTCAACACTCCTGCACCAGAGCACAAACTCTAGGACTCTACATCCTGGAAGGCTGCTTCATGTACTACACCCAGGGAGCTCTTGGTACAGCTGTCACCCCTGGGAATCAGAGCTCAGAGAACTGGTGCAGAACATTAATAGTCTGACCACTGTCAGTATCTGAAGGAATACTCTTGGCATTACAGTAAAGAATCACATACCTTCTGTCAACATCCATGAGAGTAAAAATGTGAAATCGCCATCAGTAAGTAAAACACTGACGCTTTACTGTCCTTAATAGAGGAGTCTAAAGTCTTCACATCTTTAGCAACTGTTGATAGAGTACAGTTTGGATTTTCAACGTTGGAGGAAGTGTGAGCTTTAATTTGCATTTTCCAAATGATGAGTGATAATGGACAAGTTCTTGTTACCAATCTGGGGGCCTTTGCATCTACCCAGATAGCATTTCTGAGTAGGCAAGAAGACGCTCTCCAAGTTCTGGCTAGCAGCTTGATTCACAGACCAGAGATTTGCTGTTCCAGACCTGGAGAGCCATAATCTATCACTCCGGATTGTAGATGGCAGAGAATTATAGCTGTAGGCACTCAAGTTGTAAGCTTACTGCTCTGTATTTAATCAGGATCATATTTTGGTAGCCTATCTAAGTAACCTTTTCCTAATTCAAATAATGAAGGATCTCATATGTTTTCTTCCAGAAGTTTGTGAATGTTTCATGTTTTATACAAAGCAAGATTATTTTATGTTCTGCTTAATTTTTGAACGCCCCACTAAATCAATACCACATTGAAACAATTATGAAATCATTATGATTTCCGTATTGAATATCTTTGTCAAAACAAAAATTGATCAATATGTATAAACAGGTCTTATTTCTGGACTTATTAGTATTCCATTCATCTTTAGGTCTATTCTGTGCCTATAGTACACCTTGTTGGATTACCATCACTTAGTGGGAAGTTTCAAAATCAAACCGCTAAATTCTCTGACATGCTTTGTTCTTTTTCAAAGTTGTTTTGCCTTCTCCAAACATTTTGGTATTGAAACAGTTACACAATAAATTAATAAATGTATTTTTAAAAATTGAAACAAAGAAATGCCATTTCTTAGAAGGTCAGGGTTTTGGATTCTTGGGATGATTTTGATGAGAGAACAATTAGCTCAAATTTAAAGAGAATATTGAGAAATCTTATAAAAAGAGATTTTCGTCTTTGCTTTTCTAATCTTGAGCACCATGTACTGTGGCATGTCAGTATGTAGCTGCAGTGTCAACATTTGGAGTCCAAAGAAGAGAGGATCCCTTGAGCTCCGGACAAGACTGGCAACATAGCAAGGTGAGATAGAAAGGGAGTGGGAAGTCCCTACTTAACACAGATCAGGGTTTCATAGTTAAAGTCAAATAAATTCTAGTATAATATATATTGTTAGTAAAAAGGTAAGAAGAAATGACGTTGAAGTAACAGAAGAGAAATCATGATGAAGCCCCTTCATGATAGGGCTCCAATGTTGTAATAAAAGGTTCATTTAGCAAAAGATAAAACAGTGATATCACAGTAATTTATGTCTCTTATGTAGTCTTGTTTTGGCAATGAATGCTCATCTTGAGAAGATGTATTAATACAATAAAAACCCAAAAGTTGTGACTTTTAATATGTAGCAAGCAATTCAGTTAAAATACCACAAAGAAAATTAGGAGAAAGTAGTTATAAACATCGAGCTGCAATTTAAGCAGCCTCATGCTGTGACTTGAGAGAATGCAAATTTTATGTTTCCAGCTCATTTTAGAAACCAAAAGTGTACTGTGTTAAATCTCAATCTAGATTGTGACCTAGGAATTATACACTTGAACCCAATTTAGGGAGCGCATATATTTTTTGATTCTTTTTAAATATAATGTTTACATATTTAATTTGTCTATTTAGAAATTATTAGTTCTTTAAGATATTTGTACATTTTAATCATTGTCATCCTTTACCCAACTCTTCCAGACCCACTGCCCTTCCCTACACACTCAAATTTATGTCCTTGTTTTTGTTTTTAACCCGTCAAAACTAATTTGTGCTGCCCAAATGTTCTTCAATAGATGGTCTTCTATTGGTGTGTGGTTGACTTGACAGTGTTACATTGGAAGAGAGAACTCTCCTTCCAGCAGCTTAAAACGGCCAATAGCTGCTCCAAGGTGAGGGTTGGGGTTCCATGTGCATTTCCCAGCTCCATGCTGGGATTTGATCTAAGTTAGTTTTCCCGGGTCTTGTTCATGCTGTCACAGCTACTGTAAATTCCTATGTGCAGCTCCATTGCTGTGTCTAGAAGACACTGTTCCCTTCTGGTCATCCATCACCTCTGGCTCTCACACTGTATCTGCTCCCTCCACAATGATCAACAATGATCACTTAGCCTTGAGAAGAAGGGGCACCTAATATATGTTCTATTAGGGCTTAGCATTATGTAACCTCTTATTCTCTGCACCTTGGCTAATTGTGGGCCCTGCTCATCACCATGTACTGCAAATAGAAGCTCCTTTGATGAGAGTTGAAAGATGCATTGATATATGTGTATTATAAGTCACTGGAAGTCAGTTCAGTACTAAGTCCATTTAACAAAGAATAGTACATTCTTCTCTAGAGCCGGTAACCTGTCCAGACAAAGATTATCCACCAGATAATGGTGCCGGGTTATAGGCTTTATCTTGTAGAGAGGGACTTACCCAATCAGAAGATGAGTGATTACTCTCAGAAGGAATCTGAGGGCAACAAAGTACAGGTGAAACTGTGTTATAAATAAATAGATAGATAAATAAATAAGGTGGAAGGAAACAAAGGAAAAGAAAATATACCTGTTAGGTACCTTCCAGAATTTCCTCACAGCGTCCTTTTTCTTCTCCCTCCCTTTGTTATTTCTTTTCTCTGTACTGGGAGTGGGGCCCAGGGATATATACTGGTAACATGTGATTTTTGAAAAGTTATCAAATGTTACATTGGGAAGATTGCAGTGATGTATTGAAATTTCATACTGACCCCCAAATCATTTTTGTACTTCATGGAAAAGGACAGAACTTGAGATCACCACATTAAGAAAAATAATCCAGACACATAATGCAATTCGCCACATCTCTACTTCCTTCCTTCCATTTTTCCTTTCTTTTTTCCTTCATTTCTCCTTCCATCCCTTTCTTTCTTTTTTTATGCCTTTGCTATTTGTGATATTTAGTATTTTCCTTGGGACACAAATTTTGTCTGCAATCCAGGCAAATTCATCTAAGACATATTTGCCGTATAATAGCTATTGTATGCTATATCCTTTTAATCAAAATGTTTAAAACAAGAATAACATCTCAAAAAGTAAAATGAGATTCACAATGTTATAATAATAATGGATAACATATAAGACACAGTTCTAGAAACCTTGTATAACCCATTTTCTCATTTAAGTTGCTCTGTGATGTTCATGTGATCGCAGATCTAGAGTCTCCATCCAACGGTTTTGAAAGCCCCTCTTGGTATCCTTATTTTCCCACATGGGCAGAAATCTAATCTGAATTGATTAACAACCCCCTCTCTCTCCAACTACTATAATAATGTATTCTAAAGCAAGGAGAGTTTGAATTCATTTTCTAAATCACAAATGTTCTGAATTCTGAATGCCCTGCCCTTACCCAAAAGATTTAGAAGTAAGTTATGAACCATTTTCTTCTTCATGTCATCATTAAATAAATGAGGCAGAGATAAAGTGGGAAATTATACAAAATCACACAGCTTGTAAGCAGTTGAAACATGAATCGTTTCCATTGCTTCAGTAAATATTTACTGTGAATCTAAATGTCCCTCCCATCCTCTCTCTTTCTCCATGATTCTAATATCTTAAGTGTGGGATGCTAGATACACTCCTTGAACTGTCGTTTAAAACGTAAGACTAGATAAAAATTACTGTTCCTCATGTTGCTAGGTAAGAAATAATTGCACCTTCCAGATAGGAGGTCATACTGGTTACCCAGACGACTCAGTGCAGAACTATGAACTTATTAAAGTGTGTGTCTTGTTTGTTCTATTAGGGTGCAAATGCTGTGCCAGCATGGACAGTTGCAAAACCTGCTGTGAATTACTATATAATAGTCAGCCTAAGAGATGGAATTACAGAGCAAGCAAAGCTTTTCAAGGGCTTAAATATATCTGTCTTGATTGATTGTAATTTCACAGATGCAGTTTCTAGAGATATCATCCAGCAGCTTGGGATAGATGTTAGGAAACTGAGTTCCTGTTTCTAACTCAGAAACTAAAATGTTGTGTGACCTTGAATCAGTAACTAAGGATTTTTTCATCACATATTTTCACTCTTAAAATCTAAATCATACTTAAAATTCTGTTTTCATGAATCATAAATGGAATAAATGGACATGAGTGCAGTTAATTGAGCCATTTTAAGGAAGGCCTACAAGTAGCATTGATTATTTCAGTGTCTAATCCTGAAAATGGTGTGTCCTAGTTTCGCAGCAGTGAGTATTTGTCATCTGCAGTATGCCCCCAAGATAGAACACTTAAATTCATTCTCAGAGACCTTAATAGCTCTTAAAGTGGTAAGTGGGTAATTTCATAATCACACTCTAAAATCAGATGCCATAAGTAGTCAAATTGTAAATGTGTAAGGTAATAATCACCCATGTGCTTATATCCCCATCACACTCCATATAAACCAGCAAGGATGCCTCAGATTTTCAGTAATTGTTGGGATAGTGCTACAAAGAGACAAATAATTTCAATCAACAACAAAGATCAATTGTTACCCTTTTATATTTGATTAACAGCTTCTGATTTCTAGAATGGACTATATTCTATGCTGCAAAATGTTCTGTGTACTCAGAAGGATTTGCACACAGCTCATATGGAGGCTCTACTTATTTGACCACCACAGTAAAATCAGTCTTGTGAAAGCAAAGAATTTAGATAAGTCCTTTTAGGTATAGGAATAATATACATACACTCTGTAAAGAGTACATTAATGTCAATCATAATTATTTGTATCACACAATATTTTTAAATGACAAGCCGTCTATTGCTATAAAAAGTCAAGATACTGATTTTCAAGTTTGTCTTTATATTATGCTATTAAAAAATATGCAAAAATATAAATTTTCCTGTAAACATAGTTTAGGAGTGAAATGTAATAGATCAGCAGTAGTTTATACCTTTCTACTTCAAACAGCTTTTGTAAATGTTTGTAACTTAAGATGCTACATTAACACTAAATTGTAACCTGATCTGTATTCAAGAAATTCAAACCACATTTCTCAACATACAATCAAAAAATATAAGGCACATTAAATGCTAATGTTTCATATTTCAGTCTACAATTGAGAGCATAAAAATTCACCTCAAAACACAACCACAGTAACTATATTTTACACAGAATTTCTGAGACCTGTTTCTAAGAACGGTAAGAGGGAATGGATGGCATCAAAGACATACACTTGATTTCCTCCACTGCTTTACAGCCTGTTTAGATATAAATACCCTCACAAACTCAAGCTGTTTAACCCATGCACGGTCTTCTATTAGTTTCTCTACATCGGATGTAGTAATAATCAACACACTATGCTTACATAATAAAAAGATCAATATTGGAGGCTCACATTAAAATAAAAGTTAGGAGGAGAGATGCAGTGGATCCTGTGTCACCATGAGATCATGCACCAACTGCTTCACATTAGAAAAGCAAGAGCTGGCCTGTTATCCACAGGACCCATCTAGATTTATGGCTTACCACACCATAAAGCCAGAAGGAGTATTTACATGGTTCCCATTTTAGGGTCAGAACATCTATATTCCT
>PVIU01022953.1:0-28386 GCA_004026605.1 Ondatra zibethicus | reverse complement strand
ATGTGGGCAGTGAGGGCGCTGGGGGGGCAGCCATGGATGTGGGCAGTGAGGGCGCTGGGGGGGGCAGCCATGGAGTGGGCGCATTTCCAGGCCCAGAGCACAGGCTTTTTCAGTCAAAGATGGAAAGGGCCTAAAGGAGGCCTGCACACAGGAATCCTGTCCACCCAACCTGGTTAAAGTCGCTCAGGACTGTTGATGAGTCTCTCATTGTAACACCCGCCCTCCAGCAGGAAACCAGCTGGCTTAAGAGACGTCTCTCTGTAGTACAGACCCAGTCCCACTGGAGGAACGGATGGTTTCTTCTCTGATGTCAATCCCAGGCCTACTGCTGCAGCCCAGGCTGGCCTGGACACACTGTGTATCTCAGGGTGGCCTTGCTCATGGCCCCGTCTCTGCCTCTGGGTTCTGGGACTACAGATGTGAGCCACACCCTGATACTAAGCAGTCTTGAGTACTTTGAGGTTCGGTAATTCAGTACCTGTGAGAACTAGACAGCTGTCCCCAAGCAACTTGGGTCCCCCTCCTCGGTGAACATGTGACTGAGTAGCAGGACCCCAGGTGCTCGGTGGCTCCAGTCGCCTTCTCCTTCTCGTCCTGCGCACAGATCAGCGGATCCACTTGTTCCTCAAATGCTGCTTGGTTCTTGGCGTGCAGCGATCCCTGCTGGACCTTCCTGGAGGCCTCACGCTCATCGAAGCAGAGCTGGCAGAACTGGGCCAGAAGTTCGTTAGCCTGACGCACCACAACCAGCAGGTGTTTGGCCCTTACTACACTGAGATCCTAAAACCCCTCGTCTCCCCAGGCCAGTCTCCGGCCGCGAGAGTGGAGGCTCTCTGAGAGCCCTGGCACCTCGGACCCAGGGGGAAGGCCCATCTTCCTGGAGTGACATCACCAGTGACCAGGCGAGCAGTCAGTGCCCTCCGCCCCCCACAGCCAGCACACCTGGGCTGTAGGAATTCAGCATGTAAACACCAACTGGCCCAGACCGCTCCCTAATAAACCTCTGAACTGCAAGCAGACACATTCTTTCTGGGACACAGCCGAGGCCAGGCCCTGTGACTCAGCAGTGCTCCTCTGGGGCCCTGTGCCCTGCAGTGTCACAAGAGACAGGCCAGATGCCTGGGTGCCCCCCAGCTCAGGGAGGCTCTGAGGAAAAGCACTTTCCTGGAGCCTTCACGTTGCCCAGCCGGCCAGGGCCAGGAGAGGACACTGCGAAAGCAAACTAGGTTCCCCTGAGGTTACAGGTGCTCCAGCAGGAAGTCAAGGGACAGCAAAAGAGCCAGCCCCTTCCAGAGCGCCTGCAGAGAAGGCACAGCAGGAAAATGACGTTGGCTACAAGCAGCACCCATAGCCAATGGGACCCCGGCGTGCTCGGCTCTCACCCAGGCTATATAGAGTTAGGTCTGCCCTGGTCCCATCCCCTGTCCAGTCCTCCTGTGGCCTCATCACTAAGTTTGGAATGCCTGCTCCTCATGACAGTGGCAAGGTGTGCATTCAGATGGGAGCGGACGCCCATCTCGCCTTGCTCTGCCAGCATGGGTGGTTGCTGTGTGTGTGTGTGTGTGTGTGTCACAGACCAACACCAAATGGGACACTGGGAAAGACCTGGGCTCACATTGCTGTCATGCTGACTACAGCAGATGGGTCCCAACCGGCTCCCATGAGGAAAGTGTCCCATTCTAACCTGGTCCTTATGGAACAGACAAGAGGATGTGGGGATTGGCTTGTATGTGTCCTCAAGGCGACATAAAGGAAAATAATGTTCCCTTTTCAGAAACCAGAAGAGCTAAGGATGACACAGTGCAGAGACAGCACAAGGTGGTGTCACAGCTGTGTTTGCCCGAGACGTGCTTCTGACTGGTGGCCCCCAGAGTGTGGGGGGAAAAACAAGCGGGCAGAGATCACTCAGAGTTCTCAGTCTTGTACAACCTCAGCTTGGGGAGGCCCAGGAAAAAGCTTCACTCAAATGAACAGGCTTGGCCGCTTAGGGCTCTGATTGCAGTTACTCAGTTCCAAAGTCCAGGGGGAGCCTTGTTGTTGAGAGTGCTGGGGCCTCTAGGAGGACACTGCCTGGCAGTGGGTGCGGGGCGGGGCCGTGAGCCTTGCTGAGTGTGGGGTGACCAGCACAATAGGCGCATCTTGTTTCTTCTTCCTCCACATGGAGGAGACAGGTTCCCTAGTTTATATTCACATTTACAGTTTAGTCTTGCCTACAGGTTTGAGGGCATTTTTTTTTGTTGTTGTTTTGTTTTTCGAGACGGGGTTTCTCTGTGTAACTGCCCTGGTTGTCCTGGAATGCACTCTGTAGACCAGGCTGGCCTTGAACTCACAGAGATCCACCTGCCTCTGCCTCCCGAGTTCTGGGATTAAAGGCGTGCGCCACCACTGCCCACTTTTTGAGGACATTTGCTGTTGTTATTTCAAGACAGGATCTTACTATGTAGTCCTGGCTGTCCTGGAACTCACTCTGTAGACCAGGCTGGCCTCCAACTCAGAGACCTGCCTGACTCTGCCTCCCAAGTGCTGGGATTTAAAGGAGTGCACAACCACTGCCCAGCTCCATGTTTAGCTCATTAAGGATCTGAAGTTTGTACTGGTGTGAGGATTGGATGCGAGACTGTTGTTGGGGATATCATTTTCAGGTGTGTGACTTTTGTTTACATTGCATTTGTTTAACTCTGGTAAGCTGTGATTCTTTGCTGTCTAAAACACCTGATGGTCTAATAAAGAGCTGACCAGCCAATAGTGAGGCAGGAGCAAGAATAGGCGGGGCTGGTAAGTGGAGAGGATGAATAGGAGAAATGAGGAAGAGGAGCAAGAGAACGAGAAGAGGATGCCAGGGATCAGCCGCCCAGCCAGCCATGGACAATGAAGTAAGTAAAGGTATGACAAATAGAAGAAGATAAAAATCCAGAGGCAAAGGTAGTTGGGATAATTTAGAAAAGCTGGCGGCTTGGAGGGACTGCTCAGCCGTTAAAAGCTAGGCTCACAACCAAAAATATAAGAGTTCGGTTCCCAGCACCCACGGCTGTCCCTCCAGGTACAAAAAAAAAAAAAAAAAAAAAAAAGAAAAGCTGGCAAGAAACAAGCCGAGCTAAGGCCAGGCATTCATAAATGAGAATAAGCCTCTGTTATTTGGGAACTGGGTGATGGACCCCCCCGCAAAATCAAGAGTAAAACATGGCACAACAGTTACTTTCTTGTGTGTGGATACAGCGTTCTCAGCAGCACTGTTGAAACCACTGTTGGACTCCGGTTCACATTGTTGGCACCCTGGCCAAAAGAGAACTAACTGGGTGGGTTAGTTCTGTAGCTATCGCCCCAGCTCTGTGGAAGGCTGAGGCAGGAGAATAGCTTAAGGCCAAGGACATCTTGGGCAATGTATCTCAAGACCCCAGTCTGATGTGGGATTCCTCTCTGTATGCTGTGACCAGTGGTAAATAAAGAAGCTTCTTCAGCCTATGGCAGAGCAGAATAGAGCTAGGTGGGGATTCAAGCAGAGATAAAGAAAGAGGGCAGAGTCAGAGAGATGCCAAGGAGCTGCTAAGGAGGACCCGGAACCTTTCCCGTAAGTCACAGCCTCGTGGCGATACACAGATTAACAGAAATGGGTTAATTCAAGATGTAAGAGTTAGTTAATAAGAACCTTGAGCTAAAAGGCCAAACAGTGTTGTAATTAATAGTTTCTGTGTGATTATTTGGGTCTGGACAGCTGGGAAATGAACAAGCGGTCTCCATTTACACCCATCTTAAAAATATGTGTAAGAAAATACTGTATGGGGCTGGAGAGATGGCTCAGAGGTTAAGAGCACTGACTCCTCTTCCAGAGGTCCTGAGTTCAATTCCCAGCAACCACATGGTAGTAGCTCATAGCCATCAATAATGAGATCTGGTGCCCTCTTCTGGCATGCAAGCATACATGGAAGGAATGTTGTATACAAAATAAATAAATAAATAAAATCTTTAAAAAAAAAAAAGAAAATACTGTATGTGTAAGAAAATACAGTACGTGTAAGAAAACACCATATGTGTAAGAAAAGTGTTTATTTTGGCCTTTCTAGCCCATTGGTCTGTATGTTCATCCTTAAACCAGTAAACTTCTTTGTTTTTTTTGAGACAGGATTTCTTTGTGACTTTCTGAGCCTTTCCTGGAACTAGCTAGCTCTTGTAGACCAGGCTGGCCTCGAACTCAGAGATCCACCTGCCTCTGCCTCCCAAGTGCTGGGATTAAAGGCGTGCGCCACCACCGCCCAGCTAGTGGACATTTTCTTGATTGACGATTGATGTGGTATGCCCAGCTTTGGTTCACTGGTCTGTTGCGTGTACCTGTGAATTGTGCATAGTACACATAGCTCTCCTTTTGAGGGCTGCAGGGCTTGCGGCCAGTTCATTTCTGATACTGGTTGCCAGGATTTGAATGATGTTCTCAAAGGCCCACGGCTAATGGCTTGGTGCCTACTCACATGGTACCATTGAGAGGTCCTAGGTCGTCGGGCATGCCTTGGAGAGGCCATGGGTGGCTTCGATTCTCCACGTTTAGAGGACTTGCTCCACCTCATTTTGTGAGATGATTTGAGGACTGCTCTGTTGCTTCTTATTGGCTTTCAGATCCCCAATTCTGGTTCCACTGTCCTCTGGCATCTTGCTCTGGGCTTGTCTGTCCTCTGTCCCAGTGTGCAGTTAGTGCTATGACCCAACACACCCTGCGGCAGCTGCTACTACCTCCCCAGCTCCCCATCCCACCCCTCAGTGCCCCTCTCCCCAACCCTTCCGCAGCTCCCTCATTCCTCCCACCCCCTGCCCCTCCTCCCTGACCGATTATCAGTTCTTTGGAGACTTCTCTTTGCCCTGACTCATTTCCCACTTTATAGGCTGCCCTGCCATTTTGCCATTGATTCCTGCTTTGATTCTACCATGGCTGAACACATTCTGCGCAGTTTTAAATCTTCTAAATCCGTGAAGGCTTGTTGTGTGGCCCCAGGATTCATTCTCTTTTGGTACGTGGTTCACAGAAAGCTTGGGACAGAAGGCATATTCTGGCCTGTTGGCCGAGTGTTGGCTCATGTCAGAGAAAGCCTAGTAGTTGGTAGTCTACAAGTTTGCAATACCCTGCCTATGCCCTGCCTACTTTGCTCTGTGGCTGATAAAGGGATGTGGAAGTCTATAGCTGCCCTGTAATACTGGCAAGAGATTCCAGGGACCCCTTGCACATAACAAAACCCGCAAGTTTGCATGAGCCCATAAACGAAATGGCACAGGAACTGCATATAACCTACACACGTCCTTCTGTGTGCTTTAAACAGTTGTTAATATACAATAACCTATTGGTTAATGTTATGTAAATAACTGTACTGCGCTGCCTAGGGAATGGCAAAAGTCTGTTTAGTATAATTCATTGAGGGGCTG
This sequence comes from Ondatra zibethicus, assembly GCA_004026605.1. Taxonomy (NCBI): domain Eukaryota; kingdom Metazoa; phylum Chordata; class Mammalia; order Rodentia; family Cricetidae; genus Ondatra; species Ondatra zibethicus. The sequence continues at coordinate 22,980 of PVIU01022953.1, read as the reverse complement.
TAGAGAGGGTTCAGTGGTTGAGCACTGGCTGCTCCCCAGAGGATGGGAGTTTGATTCCCAGCACCCACACAGCACTCACCACCTTTTAAAACTCCAGCTCCAGGGGATCTGATGCCCTCATCTGCAGGCACCAGGCATGCGCATGGTGTCCAGACATGCATGCAGGCACACCGCTCATACACAAAAATAAATGTAAAAATATTGTTTTCAGGGGCTGGAGAGACTGCTTAGCAGTTAAAGTGCTTATTTTCAAGAGGACCTAAGTCTGGCTCTTAGCACCATGTTTGGGTGGCTTACAAGCATCTGTAACTCCAGCTCCAGGGGACCCAAGGCCGCCTTCTGACCTCTGCAGGTACATGCATACGCATGGCATTCATTTACACAATTACATGCGCACGCGAATCGAAATTCAGCTCACAATTTTGGAGAGCCCACAAGCAGATAAGGGAGAGTTCTGCTTTTGCTTTTGTATTATTTGTTGCAAATACCATAGCCCAGGTGGCTTAAACAACACAAGTTTATCTCATTGTTCTGGAAGCAGGGAAAGCATGGGCGAAGGCCAGGAAGGGCTGTTTGTGGTGAGGGATCTTTTCCAGGGCCATGGGTGGCCACCTTCTCGTCTCAGGATTTTTTCCTTGGTAGGGGGTTGCGTGTTTGTGCACATGGGGTGAGGGGGAAAGGAGAGAGGCCGTGGTCCTTATAACCTTCACGCCGTGACCTTCTGTCTGTATTCTGTCTTGTGATTTGTTCTTTATGAGCTATGCCTTTATTTGCATATTTTCCCTACCTTTAGGGTTTTTGTTTTTCGAGAGGTGGTTTTACTGGAACTCACTCTGTAGATCAGGCTGGCCCTGACTTGAAGGGCTCCACCTGCTTCTGCCTCCTGAGTGCTGGGATTAAAAGCGTGCTCCACCACAACCCAGCGACCTTCAGGATTATTTACTGTGCATGTATATATGCAGATGAGCACGGGGGTTCTTGTGAGGGTCAAAGGACAACTTGGAGCAGGCCATTCTCTCTTAGCATTTGGGTTTCAGGGACTGAGCTCAGGCTGTCTTGGCGGCAGGAGTGTTTATCCCGACTCTACTTAAGCAACCCCCTTTTTACTTTGCCTTGACTGTCGCTCGATATGAGTTCCTTGGGGACATGTGGTTGACCCATCCACCCTAACCTAACCCAGGCCTTGTGCATGCATACAGGGCAAGTCCCCTTCTATCCTTCACTCCTAACTTTGGATCACATTAGCTTTGAGTTTTTTGTTTTTTTTTTTTTAAATATGTACGCGTGTTTGCCTGCATGTAAGTGTGCCATGTGTATGCAGTGCCCAAGGACAGCCAAGAGGGTGTTGGATCCCCAGGAGCTGGAGTTTACAGTTGGCTGTGCACTGCCATACAGGTGCTAGGAACTGAGCCTGGGTGTCTGCAAGAGCAGCCAGTGCTCTTAACCACCGAGCCACCTCTCTAGTCCCTCTGGATCAGATTTTAAAATCTGCTTATCTTGTATTCCCTTTCTTTGGTGTTTCAAAACAGTGTCAGTATATTGTTGTTTGTATTTTTCATTTATTTAAGACTTAAGCTGGCCTCAAACTTGTTGTGTAGCTGAGAATGGCCTTAAATTCCTGACCCTCATGCTGGGATTACAGGTGTGTGCTACTATAAACTGATATTTGAAAACAATTTATATTTAATAATATTATGATTGACTATGAAGCATTTCCCAAAAGGTTCCTGTGTTGAAGGCTTGGAACACAGCTTTGGATTTGATCAAGTTCAGAGGTGAGGGGTCTGACTGACCCCCTGATCATCCCACAGAGGGATTCATAATTTAATGGCTTTAAAGGAGGTGAGGCCCATGGCTGTAGGAAGCAGGCAACTGGACCATACCTTCTCCTTGGCTCTCCCTGTCCTTCTCTGCCTCATAGGCCCTTTCCTAACCACCACAAAGCAAGGAGTCGTGCAGTAGCAGGCTTTTACTTGCTCAGCTCGCCTCCCTGCCCTGGAGCTGTGCAGCCCACAGCCAGGAGAGCAGGATTCCCTTGGGTGTCCTGTCCTGGGGAGGAAAGGAACTGATTGCTGGCGCATAGGTCACTGCTGTTAGTTTCTCGCTACTGTTTTTCTCTATTTCTTTCCTGCCTCTTGGAGTTATTTGACTTTTGAGAATGGGGTCTCGGTGTTGCCTTGAATCTGTGATGCAACTGCTGGCCACAGGCGCTCACTGCCACACCCAGCACTCTGACCACTTCGTAAACCACTTTATCTGTAGTATCCTCTCCATAGCTTTTTAAAAAGTAGTTCTGAATTTGTATGTAGCTTGTCACAGTCGTCTACCAATTCAAGTAACAGAAACCTGACCTCTCAATATTTCCCTTTAAATCCCTTTGTCACTGACACTTAAAATGGGGAGAGAACGTAGCTGGCAGGTGCTTGGCACTAAGCCTGACGGCCTGAGTTCAGTCCCCACGGCCTACATGCCCACACCCATACGGTCACAAACAGTGTGAAAAACCAGTCATCCTCCCTCCTGTGCCTTTGAGCCGTGGCTGACCATGCCGTCGACTGCTGCAGCTACACAGGCAAGGGCTTGCAGCAGGAGTCTTACATTAAAGCACGCTTGTGTTTCTGTGGCTGACCTTCCTGCTATGCCAAGGTTTCGGTCTGGCTAACTTTCCCACCAGCTTTTCTGGGTCAATTTCTGGTGACAAAGTTCCTCCATTTTCTTTCACCCTCAAACGCCCTGATTCTGGTTCCTTCCTGAAAAATGTTGACTTGTTTTCAATGAGGTAGGATTGTTGTGGAATATTTAACTTTGCAAGGATGTGTTGCATTTGTTTAACTATGTAAGGTTGTGTTGCTGTTTTGCCTTGCCTGCCTAAGGTACCTGAATGATCTAATAAAAAGCTGAACAGCCAATAGTGAGGGAGGAGGTATCATAGGCAGGACTTCAGGCCGGGAGAGTTAAGTAGGAAGAAGAATTTAGGCTTAGGGGAAGACAGAAAGACAGCAGGGAAATTCCAGGGGCCAGCCAGCCCCGGAGGAAGCAGGAAAGCAGAGCATACAGAAGGAAAGAAAGCCCTGAGACAGAACGTAGGGGGAAAGAATCAGGTTTAATTAAAAGAGCTAATGGGAAGGCTGGAGAGATGGCTCAGCCGTTAAAGGCTGGGCTACAACCAAAAATATAAAAGAGCTAATGGGACAAGCCCAAGTAAAGGCAGGGTATTTTAAGTCTCCATGTCTTTATTTGGGGCTGGTTGGTGACCCCCCCAAAATGCCAACTACATAAGATTCTGGTTTGTCAATTCCTCCCTCCCTTCCCATACACGGTCTTTTTTTTGAGGTGCAGCAATGTACTAGAACTCAGGACATAACCCAGAGTAACCTCAGCTCATGACATACCACCCTAGCATCCCAAGTGCTGGCTTACAAGACCAGGCATGTGCCACTGTGTGCAGTGGCGTGGGTTCCATGTCATTCAATTGCTTTTCTTGTGGTGGCGCACACCTTTAATCCCAACACTGGGAGGCAGAGGCAGGCAGATCTCTGAGTTCAAGGCTAGCCTGGTCTACAGAGTGAGTCCCAGGACGGCCAGGACTACTCAGAGAAACCCTGTCTCAAAATCCCCTTCCCCACAAATTAGCTTTTCATCAGAAATCTGATTATGCTATACTAGTATCTTGGTAAGGATTTCATTGGGCTTATCCATTTTCAGGTTTGTTCCGCTATCAGGAGGTTTGGGTTTCTTGCCAAAATTGTGATTAAGGCATTTATTTATTTAGTAGTATTTTTTCTTTTTGAAATAGTCCACCCGCTCTGCACTCTGAGCCCAAGCTGCTCTGAACGCAAGACCTGTGTGCCTGTGCCTCCTGAAAGCTGGGGCTTGAATGGCTGCTGCCTGCCACCACTCTGCTGGCAAAGGGATGACGCGGCTTCCTTGCAGCCATGCTAGACAGATCCAGATTCCTCCTTTGGCCTCAGCCAACACCTACCTGAGGTGTCTGGCTCCTCACTGCTGAGTGGGAGCACTCCACCGTCCTCATGAAGAGCCCCCCAGTAGACAGCCGGGCTCCCCTGTGGCTAAAGGAGAGCAAAGACCAGAACCGAACTGTCTTGTGTTTTGAGGCTGCCTCTTCCCTGGTGCTGATCTAGAACGGCTTTTGCTTGCCACCTGTCCCCCCCCCCCCGGGTCAATTGGTGTTTCCATTGTTAATTTGTCCTGGGTTTAAACTGTCCTGAAGAAGGGAAGATGTCCCTGGTTCCTTGTGACAGCTATTATCGAGCCATCCTGGGTTTCATGTGGTACAAACATTAATTCCAGTTGTTTCTTTTTATGAATGGCTGCATTTTGCTATGCAGAGATGTTTGATTTTATATAGAGCTGAGCATGAAAACATACCAGGGTTTAGGGCTTGACAGGGCTTTTCACAGTAAGACCCTGTGATGGAGGCTTTGGGCACTGAGCTGCGCAACAGCACAAATCTTGCAGCCCAGCTAGCAGCTGTGGGAGTTCTTTCAGCTTTAGACCTCACACTCCTTACAGAGCCCCTCAGTGGACATCTGTGGGTGAACCTGGCACAAGGTGTAAAAACCCATCTGTGGCCATGCATCCCTTCTCGTTTGGTCATGTCCCTAAGGATCCTGTTTCAAACAGGGTTGACTGTTCCAGGCTTCCTTGGCATTACCTGCTGAAGAACGCTGGAGAGAATTCCCAAACTGTTATCCAAGCCAAGCAGAAGACATGTGTCCTCGCCCTGCAGCGGCGTCTACCCACAGCCACATGTGACACGAGGAAAGCAGCCTTCCAATTCAGACTCAGAAGCTATGGCTGGTTTCCACCGCTCTCCTTTATTAGCTCAGTCTGTCCTAAGCTGTACAGCTATGAAAATAACAGACGGAGCCGGAAGCCCAGGAGATGCGCACTCCGTAGTGAGGTCAGCCTATGCTGTTGCATGGTCGGTTACGTTTGGTACCACGAGGTGTTCATAATTCAAACAAAATTGGACAGATTAACAATTTTATGTACAGTAAAACAAAAGGGAAGTCATTCAAGTATCAAAATATGGAAACAAAGATTAAATAACATTTTTCTTACAGTCCAGTCCCACTGTCTGCCATGAGCAACAACTCCTGTGACCTGCAGCGTAGCTGACTGTGAGACACATTGCAGCCTTGGGCTCTGTGCTCGAACCTGAGGCTTCTGGAGAAGTCCCGAATAGGCAACCTCAGGCAGAGCCCGCTGGAGCGGCCCCTGCTCAGGGCAGCTGGGTGGCTGGGAGGCAAATAAGGGAGCCTGCGGCCACTGCAGCAGGGCACCGGGCACATTTTACCACTCTGACCAGAACGGTTCCTTCACAGCCTCAGTCTTGCCACAGGGCATGACTGGCACAAGTGCCAAAGGCAGACCCTTCCACTTGGCACCTGTCCTGAAAGTGAGAGACCCACCCCGAGGAGTAGAAGAGGAATTTCTTGACTATTCAGAAACCAATCTTGAAAGGAGACCCAGAGCAGACAAGCCAGAGACTTTCTGGTAGAAACACCCTGAATAAATAAGACATAGCAGCGTCAAGGGGCAGTGCCTGCCTGGGTGTCTAGAACAGACTGCAGCTGGAGCTCACCGTAGTGTCTGCAGTGCCCCGGCTCCGTGCCCGCCACTGAGCTCACCTCTGGGAGCAGGATTCCTGCAGGGTGGGGGCTGAGGGGAACTTCCTAGGGCTGAGAGTGTGAGGCAGGGAAAGGAAGTTCTGTTGCCAGTACCTGGCAGTGGAGGACCACTGGCTTCTCCCAGAAAGGACAGAAAGCCCACAGGCCTAGCAGAGGTAAACCCTGCTTCCCAAGGAGCAACCACAAGGAGGAGGTGCCCAGCAGCGCTCCATGCACACGCCCCGAGCTGCAGTTCACAGATCTGCTCAAGCCTGGACGACTGCCCCCAAGACCAGAATGAGTGCTGCCAGAAAGGCCTGCAGCCTGCGAACGCACTCACGGGCTCAGTGCTTCTCTTTCCTTTTGCTCTCTACTCCAGAAACGCTGGGGAGTGGCTGACCTGGCTTGTCCCTGTCCCCTAGTAGTCTGCTCCTTATCGTTCCTTAAGTGTGAGAGGATGACTGCCACCCAAGTCACTTAAAGAGGAAAGCTAGCAGAAGAGTCTAAGGGACACCAGCTTGTCCTCAAGACCATAGCCGGGAAGACTGTCACTGGTTGTAGCCTTTTCCACATCTGGAACAGATGTGTCCAGCAAGAGGAAACAACAGTCAAAAAGAACCAGAGTGAGGCCAGACAAGTTCCCAGCTGGCAAGTTGCAGTCTTAGCTGATAATCCCACTTTGTTAGACTGCTCCAAACAAAGCCACTTCTCCCTGCTGCCATGGCTGCCGCAGCCTGTCAGCACAGCTGCCGTGGGCAGTGCTAATGTGGACAGGAGAGTACCAAGGAGTTCCCCACACCAGAAACTACTTGCTCATCCCTACTGGAACCCCAGAAACTTCTGCTCTGGCCCAAGTGTCATCACCCCAGTCCAACTCTAGACTAGGAGCTGGGAACAAAAGTCTGAAGTCTCAACTTTGCCCCAAGCCCCCCGGCTGGGGCTCCATCCTGAAGGCAGAGGGCTGTAAGGACGAGGTCTTTTCCTCTGTCATCTTGATTTACAGCTTTATCCAGAAGCTGGAACCAAGTGTTAAAAACTTATAAAAAAAAAAGTTTACGTTTTCCTATTAAAAACACATGTCCTGGACAGGCCACTCTTGGGCCACCAAGAGTTATGGTCCCCTTGGCTAGACGCCTGGTGTCTTCTCTGCCTCCATGGCTGGGTTTGATCTGCCAGACCAAGCGCTGAAAGGAGATCCTACGGGCAGGGCTGGGCCTGGGTCTTCAGAGCGTAGACGAGACTCTCGGTGCTGGGGGGCAGGAGCCTGTGCTTTCCACGGCTATGTTTCTGCAGCACAGTGGGGCTCCTCAGTGGCTCAGCTTGGCAGAAGCAAACAATGGGGGAGGAAAGAGTTAACCAAAGAGTCTGCGCAAGGTGGAGGGACATGGAAAGGACACAGAGCAGAACAAAAGGTCCCTGCCTCCCCCGAGCGCCCTCCACAGCCTACAGCCCACTGCTGCTCCTGGCCCATCTGTCCAGGAAGGCACAAAGACAGGCGGTCGAAGGGCCAGCCCTGGTGTACAGCTCGGTGCTGACTGACTCTTCCACTGTACTACACTGTTGGCACCAAGGCCGCAGGAACCAGTTCTTCTGCCTCCTGCCATCTAGACTGATCTTCCCACATCAGGACATGTGGGGCTGTCTCCAAGATCCAGCTCCACGATGCTAGCTGCTGGGGATGGCTGGGTGACGGCTGTCTCGGGTCCCCACCACCACAGGGAGTGTGAGAAAGCTGCTCAGTCTCTGCCCTGTGCGCAGGCAGCTCCACTCTGAGAAGGAAGGAGGCACACTTGTGTGCAGGGCGCGCCTCGGTGAGCTGGACTCCAGAACCAGGCCCACAGCACAGAAAGGGGCCAAGCACACACAGGTCCCTCAAAAACCCACTGTTTGGACGTGCTCGAGGGTGTGGCCAGTACCAGCCTTGGCCCTTACAGAAAGTCTGTCCCTGGTGAAGCCACATCACGGGGCCCGACCAGGTGAGAAAACAGCTGTGTGCAGGGCGCCCTGGCACTGGGTGGTCACAGTGGTGGGTGGGTCACAGCAGCACCTGAGAGCGGCTGTGTGCAGGGCCCCTGGCACTGGTGGTCACAGTGGTGGGTGGGTCACAACAGCACCTGAGAGGGCTGTGTACAGGGCCCCGGCACTGTGTGGTCACAGTGGTGGGTGGGTCAGGAAAGGTGAAAACTGGTAGCTTTTGGCATCCAGCTGTGACCCAGGATAGGAGAGCAACCTTGGGGAGGCTAGTGGGGTCCCGGTGGAAGCTGCCCCCACTCCTCACCTCCCAGGGCCTATTGCAGAGGCTTTGGGGCCCTCGAACGAAAGCTGCCCTAGCTGTCCTCGGCCCACAGGGAGATTCACAGTGTGGGTGGTATTAAGCAGGAGCTGTGAGGGAGGAGGTGTCTAGAGCTGCTACCAGGAGGGCAGGTCCCATGCAGCTGGGGCCTTGGTGGTGGCAGCTGGAAGGAGAGTTGAGACAGCAGAGCGATCGGGTGGCAAAGGCACAGTGGGGGTAGTGGAGACAGGGTGGCTGTTTAGAAGATAGTGGTCTCATACTTGGTGCTGAGGCTCCGCTTAGAGTCTGGCTTTGGGTCCACAATCCAGGAAACACTAGCGTGGGATGGGGCCTCCTGGTCCGAGTCAGGCGGTTCCAGCTGCCAAACAAGGAGACAGTGTTAGGACTGAACGCGGCCTCTACACAGGGCCCAGCACACCTGCCCACTCTGAAGGTGAAGGACCTTCAGAGCTTGGAACAGGGCACCTCTAGGAGCTTGGAACAGGGACTACGCAGAGGAACCCTGCTCCACTAGAGTTCACGCTCTAAGCTTCAGTCTGGTCATGGTGGGCAGGAAGGGGACGAATGCTCAGCAGCCCCCAGCCCTTAGGTCCCCCTCGTGGGCAGAGGAGCTCAGCCTGAGGCAGAGCACTGCACGCATTCTAGACCTTTGCAGAGGACATACGACAAAGACAAAGGGCAGAGCACACAGCGAGGGCATCTCCAGAAAGGAAAGAGTGTCACACAGGCAGAGCATGGGCCACTGGGATATGAGACAGCTCACAGACGCTTCAGAGAGCCTGACACACAAGACAGCGGGAGGCAGAAAGACCTTGACTCCAGGACTAACAGACGGCAGCGGTAGGTAGGAAGGACGGTGGGTGGTGCAGGTGTGACAGTAACAACAGCGAGTATCGGGGGGCATCGGCACCTGGGGCGCAGAGCAGACAGACAGACAGGGATGTCACTGGTGCTGTAGTGCACAGCAGCCCCAGGACGACTTGCCCGGTTGGGCCTGACAACGGAAGATGACGGCCCCTCCTGCCCGAGGAAGCCAGGGATGCCGGGGAGGGGAGCTAAAGGAAGAGGGCTGCTCTCCTGGGGCGACTGCCAAGGAGTGAGAAGACATTTGATGCGCCCAGCTCCACCCCAGCCCTGGGGAGCCTTGTGGGTGGGGGGTGGACACGTACTGCAGACTTCCTCACGCCGACCCGAGGCTTAGGCACAGGTTTAGAAGATTTTGTTTCAATCATTGCAGCTGCAGAGGCTCCCACCGTCCTGGACTTCTGGGCCTGAAGGGCCAGCTGATAGGCCACCTCAAATGCCTGCCCCAGGGTCAGGATGATCTCGTAGGTGAGGTTCTGGGAAGAAGCAGAGAGCTGCTGAGCAGTGCAGATTCCTGCAGACCCTGTATTCCTACAGGGAGTAGGAAACCTCTCTTTGAAAATACAAATTTAAGCCCAGCAGTGGTGGCACACACTAATAATAGCACCCAGAGCCAGAGGCTTTAATCCCAGGAGGCAGAGGCAGGCAGATCTGAGTTCAAGGCTAGCCTGATCTACAGAGTGAGTTTCAGGCCAGCCATGGGTTACACAGAGAAACCTTGTCTCAAAAAACCAAAAAACAACAAAACAAAAATCCAACAGACTTATTTGAAAGTAAGGAATTTCAGCACATTTAGTTTCCTTAGGCATGATTCTTTCAAACACTAAACTTTAAAACCAGCTAAGCTGGAGCCGGAGAGACAGCTCAGAGGTTAAGAGCACTGGCTGCTCTTCCAGAGGACCTGGGTTCAGTTCCCAGCAACCACATAGTGGCTCACAACCATCTGTAGTGAGATCTGATGCCCTCTTCTGGCCTAAAGGAATACATGCAGATAGAGCCCTCATACATAAAATAAAGATCTTTAAAAAACCAAGGCCCAGCTAGGCCGCTCATATCCCAAGAAGAGACACCTGCAGCCACCTGCAGCCCATCCCTGGCATCCTGGGGACTGTGCTCTCTCCTGAGTCTTCTCTGGCTGGCTTCCCAAGCTGGAGGGAACACCAGTGATAGGTAGAGTGTGCCCTCAAACCACAGCACAGTGAGTGAGGAGCAGGTGTGCCTCTGCGAGCCACAGGTGAGGAGCTGCTAGCTTACACCACGTAATCTTCAGTACAGCCCAGAGGGAGCAGAGGTAATGTTTCTAGATCATCCAGCTACTAGGGGCAAAACTGGGCACCTGACACCAGTCCAGGGCTGCAGAGAGCTCCTGCAGCGCTGTGTGGAGGAAGCCCCGGAGAGCTGGACGCAGGAGACTTCCTGCTGGGTGAGCAGGGGCAAGGAGAGCAAAGGTCAGGCTGTACTACTGCCAGCAGCTTGGGGACCTGTCCCACCTAGGAAACACGCAGCTAAAACCAAGGTGCCACCAATAGCCAGGCTTAGGGTGCTTCCCTCTGGGCTGCCACTCCTGCTGTGGAAAGGACTGCACTGGGTACCACTGGGCTTCATTCGTAGGTCAGTCCCCTGCCTGCTAGGGCTAGGCCAGCACAGAGCTCCATCCAGTCGCAGGGTGGCGGGCCCCTCCGTGGCCTTGGTCATCTTTGCCTTCTCAAGGCAGAGCCTGCTGTTGTCACGGGGACACTCACCACATCCACTGTGCTGAAAACGTGGCAGTAGTGGTGGCTCGTCTGCAGGTCCTTGGTGATGTAGGCAAAGGTACAAAGGTCCTCCGGGTCCTGTGCAGCGCAAGAAATGTTCCGGATCTCATGCTCGGCAATGACATTCTGCCAAGAAAAACGTGTTCTGGAACTCACGGTCCCCTCAGGGCATGCCTCTAGGATTACAACCCTAGCCTTCTACCAGCCTGAACTCCAGACAAACCCCTCTTTCCTCACCCCTGGACATGGCCAACAGGCAGCAACATGTTCCCAGGCAAATGCATGCTCCACCTGCCCCACAGAGGGCAGAAGAGCACTGAGGGAACCTCCAAGGCCAGCCCAAGGCCAGGAAAAGCAATCACTACCAGAGTCCTGGAACCTGACAATGAGGTAGCTCTGCCCACCGCTGCCCTTTGCACAGGAAGTGCTTCAAAGACTCATGAACTGGGCACTTTCCCCCAGCTTTGGCAATATTCTACAAGATGCTGGAGACTTTAAGAGGCAGGGCACAGGAAGCAGGTTACTGAGAACATGCTTTGGAAGGTTATACCTGTCCAGGCCCTCCTCACTGTTTCCTGTGTTACCATAACAGAGCAAGATGTGCTTCCTCTTCTGAAACCGTAAGCCAGACAAGCCCTTTGTGCTCTGGATTGGTTCTGGGCCGCTTAGTCACAGCATGAACAGGTAACATGGGAGTGGAGCTGCGGCAGCGCCTAACCTGACAACATGGTTCTCGCACCTTTGCAAAGCTGTGTCTGTGGAGGAGTCTGGAAATGTGGGATAGAGAAGGCTACATCCTGTCCCTGCCCCTGGACTGAGAGGCTGAGGGCAAAGGTGACAGACGGATGAACCCAGGTGGAGCAGGTTGCATTAGGAGGGACTACGGCTATGGCTGTTTGAGTCAGGCTTACAGAGAGAACTGGAAACAATAACCAAGCAGAAGGATGTAATGAAGCTGGCCCAAGGACAAAATGGTTTCTGGAGACAGTAGCATTAAAAAGGAGCCAAAGGCTCTGCATTAGAATAACAGGAAAGTGACTTTGGAGGCAGTCTGGGCATCGGGCCGAGGATGCACGCGTGAACTCACTGTGAAAAGCAGCCGCTAGGGTGCTCTGCCTGTGCAGGGCCCTTAGGAGGTGCTTTCCTGGAGCCGTCTGACCACGTTCTACCACCCGAGTACGCAAGCCTGCCACTGCTGTGGAACACTCCTTTACACTGTGAATATGTGTTGCTGTGATTGGTTTAACAAAGACGCTGACTGGCCAACAGCCGAACAGGATAAAGTTAGGCAGGAGAGCCAGATTAGGAGAGGAAGAAGGGCAGACACAGAAGCAAGATAGGCATGTTGTACTGAGAAACGGTACCAAGACACATGGCAAAGCACAGATAAGAACTATGAGTTAATTTAAATGTAAGACTTAGCTAGTAACAAGCCTGAGCTGAGCTACTGGCCAAGCATTTATAATACATATTAAGCCCCTGTGTGTTTATTTGGGAGCTGCCGGCAGGACAGAAACTTCGCCTACAAGCCGCAGCCATGGCCTAAGAGCCCAGCTACTTCTTTAGTGGACGGCAGACCCTGGCATCACCTGTGAGATCCTAGTTTTGCTGTCATGAAGAGTGAGAAAGGTTACAGGCCATGGAGGCCTGCACTGCAATTTCAAAGGAAGACCCGAGGGCCAGGGGAAGTCAAGAAGCTGTGACAGTGACAGCAATGGAGACTGCGGGCACCAGGAATATGGGTATTTCCCAAGAAAAGCTGGGCACAGAGACCAGAGGCAAGAGCTGAAACAGCAGGGCTTCCAACCCCCCTGGCCCTCAAAGTACCACACATGCCCAGATGCCAACCATGGAGCTATGTGTACTACTGACCTTGCTGGTCTTTGCTTTGGTCTGATCTTTCTCTGCTATTCATTTCTTCCTTAGAGTGAAGTTTTTATCCTGTGTCATTTGGTAAGTCGGGAGCATGTGATTTGTCTCCCAACTTTTACTATTCAGGAAGTAAATATGCGTATGGAGTTTTGCCTGTGTGCGCCTGTGAGCCACATGGGCCTGGTGCCTGCTGAGGCCAGGGAAATTCCATCTCCCTGGAAGTGGAATTACAAATGGTTATGAGCCACCATGTGGATGCTAAAAATTGAACCTGGGTCCTCCGGGAGAACAGCCAGTGCTCTTACCCACTTAGCATCTCTCTGGTCCTGGTTTCTGAGTTTTATTGGCACTCACAGTTAATAGTCTGAGCTGGGCATGGCAGCACATGCTTTTAATCCAGTACTTGGGAGGCAGAGGCACGCAGATTTCTGTGTTCAAAGCCAGTCTGGTCTGCAGAGTGAGTTCCAGGACGGCCAGAACTACATAGTGAGATTACTAGATGGTCACGAGCCATTGGGACCAGCGGCAGAAGACTATAGTTAGGAAATGAGGTGTCCCTGGCAAAGGATCATGTACTGAAGGCCAGCCTTGGCTGGTAGTGCTATTATAGGAGGTGCCAGAGGCTTGTCTCTGCCTTTCCTGTCTGTCCCCTTGAGCACCACGAAGTGAACAGCCTCTAACACATGTCCCCAGCCCCGTGTGCACTGCCAGAAACACCAAGGCGGGTGGCACAGACCAGCCCTTCTGAAACTCGGGTCACGGGGACACCTGCCAGCAGGCCTCACAAGAACCTTACCTTGTTGGAAGCGTCTATGAATTTGACCCCTTTGTATGTGATGGACAGGATGATGGTCGGGACTTTCTTCATGTGCTCTGTAGATTTCTGTAAGAAATACAGGGCAGACTGAGAGTGTGTTATCTGATCGTAGGGTCCATCTCTCCGTGGTGTAGTGGGCCCAGGCAGTGGTAACTGGCATTCCCACTTGCTCTTCTAGTCAGCCACCTCTCACCTCCCCACGTTTTCCCTTTTTATTTTCATGTTGTGTATATGGTTGTTTTGCCTTCCTGCGTATATGTCAGCAAGAAGAGGGCATCGGATTCTCATGGAACTGGAGTTACAGGTGGCTGTGAGCTGCCATGTGGGTGCTGGGAATTGAACCAGGGTTCTCAGCAAGGGCACCAGTGCTCTTAACTGCTGAGCTGTCTCTCCAGTCCCTTACCCGCATTTTGGCACAGGCATCTTGTGTGGATTCTGTCCCTCGCAGATCTTTGATCAGCATGGAGCCCAGATACTGTGGGAATGGGCAGAGGGTGGGTTTAGGAACACGTGTGCTGTCGTGTAGGATGACCTAGCCAATATGGGCCATCCTGCTGTTAGAGGGTCACCTTTCCCAACACAGTCCTCTCTCCTGTCCTATCAGAGTTCCCTTCCCTTAGCACAGCAGAGGCTGGCCTATGGTCCTGGGTTCAGCCTTGTGAACAGCTGCCCCAGAGGGAAAGGAGGGTGGCCATCTGGGAGAGTGCGAGTGACTCACATTAGCCTCATAACCACAGGATTCAAAGATGAGTTTTTCTGGCTGGTGCTGCCAGCTCTGCACCGGAGCATAGGGAGCAGCCAGGCTGGGAGGACGGAGGGTCAGCTTGGTCTCACTGGGCTCCTCCTGTAAAAACACACACAGTTGGACACTGCTCACCTGTTCCAGGGGAGCTTACAAATTCACCTTCTGGCTCTACCATACCTAAGAGTGGGGAAAGCGGTGACCCCAGCAAGGGCAGGAGTCAGGTGCAGAGGGCAAGCAGGCACCTGAGCAGCACTGGGGCCAAGGGAGGTGCTCTCAGAGCAAGCGCAGCCAGGAAGAGCTCTGGCACCTGAGACAGGAGCGCACACACAGCAGCATGTGTGGAACACAAGCTGTGGGCACGTTTCACATAAAGAACAAAGGCTGAAGCCATGGAGCTGAGTCCTTGGCTTCCTCAGATCCTGGGCAAAGGATACGATTTAAATGGACCCTCTGCTAGCAACTGGGGTGAGAGCAGCTACCGTAGTTCAGGCAAGAGTCTATGCGGGGGATGGAGATACAGGTTCAGAAAAGATCTCAGACTTCTGCTTCCACCATGTGCAGGCTCCACAGAGAACTGAACAACTGGGCAGTGTTCAAGTCTGTAAATAAACAGCCGCAGGGAGGAGAGGGAATGGGGAAAGAACAGGGAGACGCCTAGGGAGTGTGTGTAGGGTGTCAGAGCCAGTGGGAGTGAGATGTCAGCTCTCCCAGAGGGGAAGGGACACCTGCCAAGCTGGGGTCCAGAAGGCTACTTGCAGCAAGGGGCAGAGCCAGAGCCTGGCAAGGCAGGGGTACAGACAGGCAAGCACTGGAAGAATATGTGAGGGTAAGGGCTCCAAAGGCTGAGCCCAGAATGTGAGATTGCACCAGTCTTGCCCTGGTGAAGCATAGGGAAGCAGGAAATATCTAGCTGTGCCCATGAGTCTAAGAAGAGCGGCGGCGGAGCACACGGGGAACTGGGTTGTGGTTCTGCAGGGTTGGGGGGGGCAGGAGGACAAGGAGCTTTCAGCTACAGAGAGGAAGTTCTGGGGACCAGGATGAGTGAGGATGGGATGGCCATGGGGATGAGCAAGGGCCTGCAGGACTAGACGGGAAGACCATGCCACAGGAGAGCCCCAGATCTAAAGATGGGAGGGAAGTGGAAGTGGCTCTTCTCAAAGCTCCTGGAGGCCCTGGGTAGGGGTGAAGTAGGCCGGCAGTGCTGCCTCCTGATGCTGATGGCTGCCCACAGGTGGCCCCTGCAGGTTCTGACCCTTCTGCTCACCTGGACTCTGAGGCGCTCTACTCGAGAGGCTGCCCCAGGGTCGTACGGGCTGTCGTGGCGCCTCCTGCTGGTGTCTGCTGAGGGCAGCAGCAGTTCTGCTGACCGCCCTGTGCAGGAGTCATTCTGGCTCAGCGGGGATGACGTCTGGGAGATTAAGTCCTGGCACTGTTGGGCAAGAAACTGGTGAAATTCCCAGCTGAAGGTGTCGGTTGTTCTGAGCCTACTTAGGGTGAGTACAGAGCTGGGGGTGGAGAGCAAGGAGGCACACAAGTGGCCAAGAGCAGTAGTCAGAGGTGACTGGGCCTTGCCTGGGCCCAGGAAGGAGCAAATCCCCCAGAGGCCAAGCAGCTGCACCAACCCCATCCTGCAGAGGCCCACACAAGCCTGTGTTGCTCAGAGGACAGGGCAGGAGGGCAGAAGCCATGTGTTCACATTTATCAGCACTAGGTACAGAGCTGAGCCTAAGCCCTAGACGCGGTCCCAGTCTGGAGCGGCTTACGTGAGCTCTTTCCTATGGTTAAAGTGGTCCTTCCTTAGTGGCCCTCTCAGTACCTTGGGATACAGACAAGAGATGCCACCCTTGCAAAGGACAGAAGCCACTCTCCTGTGAGTCCAGCAGGAGAGGGCAGGGACTGCTGTCTGCTATCCTGAGTCGTGTTGTAACCAGGACGAAAACACAGAGTCATAGACCGTCTCCCTCCTTGAACTCACTCTTAGCTGGGAAAACCTCGGGGGCTTCTGGGGAGGCTCCTCATAAGGCCTTTCCGCAAGTGAGGCGATGATGCGTTTACGGTGGCCCAGCAGGTGAACCTTCAGGACCTGGCAGCAGCGGAGCAGAGGGCGGTGAGTGGAGCTGGGCTCCTGGCCCCCGCCCTAGCCTCCCACAATGCACTCACGTTGACAAGCTCCAGCTCCCAGAGGTTCTTCACAGTGTCGATGGAGCTGTAGCCGCTGGACAGGAAGGAATGGATGTAGTCCTGCAGCCCCAGTGAGTCCAACCAGGAGGGCACCGAGGGGGGGCTGACCCCATCATAGCCAAGAGCCTTCACCTGTGGTGTGAGGCGGAGGAATGGCATCCCTGAGTCACAGAGCAAGAACCTGGGGACCTCCCCAGCACAGCCCATCACCACTCTGAGAGTAGCAGCTGCTGGATATAAGGAGGAGGGGCCAGTAGGTGAGGCAAGATGGAGGGAAGGGGTGACAGACTGCTTCTCCATAGCTCTGGGAGGTCACAGGCTTGTAAGGGCAAGACTATAAGTGTGTGCCAATGGAGCAGTTAGTTCCTGAACTCTGGGTTAGTGAAAGGATCAATGGGACACTGGCCACGGCACTAACAGTCAAGGGGTGGAGGCTGTAGCCTCAGAGAAGCCAGTGCTGCCGCTGCCTCTCATGCATGTTCCTCTCAGGTCTCTCTGGGGTCAAGATAGGCTAGCCTGGGCTCTAGTGTGTCAAAAGAGACTCCAAAGGGTTCACCAGTGACAGGCCAAGACTATGGGACTAGACTCTGTGCCAAGAGGACCCCAGATCCTCCTTGGCCAATCAGACAAGACACTTATTACCTCTGAAGCCCTGTGGGCTTTACAAGGAAGGAACCAAGACCCTGTGCTCTGCTGGGCTCTTATGAGGGCAGACATGGGACAAGATCTGCATGTCTCAGAGCCAGGCTCCTTTCCGCTCAGTCTAGGTCAGCCGTTCTCAACCTTCCTGAAGTTGCGATCCTTTAATGCAGTTCTCATGTTGTGTTAACCCCAACCATAAAGTTACAGCTATGAAGTAGCAACAAAGTAATTTTGCTGCTGTTGTGAATTATAAATATCTGATACACAGGATATCTGATAATGTGACCCCTCTGGGGGTCACAACCCACATGTTGAGAACCACTGGTCTAGGCATCCAAGAAGACAGCCCTGGCCTGGGTGCGGTCACCTTAGGCAGGGAGCGCGCAGCCTGCAGCAGCTTCCGCCGGTGCTGTGGGTCACTGATGCCAATCTCCCTCAGGTCTTGCTCTTCCATCACATTAGAGCCCTGAGACAGAGAAGAAGAGGTTAGGCCCTTCCTACACTGAAGCCTAGTGTCCTTCAAGCCGGCCTGCCATGACCCCATGCCAGGTTTTTCTGTCACAGCTACTAAGGGAAGGAAGAAGACAGGGCCACCAGACAGCGGCCAGCATAAGCTGAAGGCAAGCCTGCTCGGACCGTCCATTCCCAGAGCGCCTGGAGCTCAGGGCAGGCTGCACTCACAGCCCCTTTGCACCACCTCGGAGGGAAAGCTCTGTGCTCCTCACAGACATACCTTTGTCAAAGCTTGAGCGGACAAAGGCAGGCTGACAGCTGCCTCACAGGGGGCCAGAAGTCCCAACTATTAGAATGGAGCGGGTCCAAGCTAAGCTGTACTCAGCATTCCCACTGACCTCCACTGCAGAGCAGACCGGCCGGGTGGGGAAGCTGCAGAGAAAGCATGGCGTGGCACTGAGTCTGGCAGGGAAGTAGGGACAGCTGGCAGGACACAGGCCTGCTTCCTAAGCGCAGCTTTTACATGGGCTACCCGACCTCACCACCACAATGATGCCAGCCTCTCTAGTAATCTCGGCAAGATGAGAAAATGGAGACACCTGGCAATCAGAATTTTCCAGAACTTCTATATCTAGCGGCAGAACTTAGATCTGAACCCAAGCAGTGAGACCCCACACCTGTAGCCCACGAGACTGTCCCATTGTAACAGACACAAGGTTTTTTTTTTGGGGGGGGGTGTTGAGACAGGGTTTCTGTGTAGCTTTGGAACCTGTCCTGGAACTCACTCTGTAGACCAGGCTGGCCTCCAACTCAGAGATCTGCCTGCCTCTGCCTTCTGAGTGCTGGGACTAAAGCCGTGCACCATCACCACCTGGCTTGTATTGTTTTTTGAGTCAGGTTTCTCTCACTGTGTAGTTCTGGCCTGCAACTAAGAGACACCCCTGCCTCTGTTCCTGAGTGCTGGTATTAAAGGCGTGCGCCACCATGTCCAGTTGTGAGAGTATAAAATTTATGTAGTCACAGCTCATGGGGAACGCAGATCTCCCTGTGAAGGGGTTACAGGTGTGCAGCCCCATGCCAGGATTCCATGGTGCTGGAGACTGAGGTCAGATCCTTGTGTATGATAGGCGAGCACTCTGCTCACTGACCCCCACCCCCCCGCAGCTTTTCCTGCCCGCTCAGCCACAGCGACCCTTCTTGGGTCAACTGTTGCCATTTCCTGGAGGCTGGTGCTGTGAGATGACACACCTGCCAGCCCGTGCCACCCCGACATCCAGGGTGCACGGCTGTCGTCATCCAGGGTGCATGGCTGTCGTTACCCAGGGTGCACTGCTGTAGTCATCCAGGGTGCACGGCTGTCGTCATCCAGGGTACATGGCTGTCGTTACCCAGGGTGCACGGCTGTCATCACCTTTCCTTCTTTTTCCAAGACAAGGTTTCTCTATGTAACAGTCCTGGCTGTCCTGGAACTTACTATGTAGACCAAGCTGGCCTTGAACCCAGACATCCACCTGCCTCTGTGTCCTGAGTGCTGAAATTAAAGGTGTGTGGCACCACCGCCCCACTTAGTTCTTCCGTTTACCCAGGCCAGGCCACTTATGCAGGCTGCCTTTCTCTGAGGCCAGTGTAGTCCCTGGGTGAGGGCATGCCCACTCTCAGTGCTGGAAGAAGAATGCCCAGTTCCAGGTCATTTACAAATGGCACCACCAGAATCCCAAGGCACTGAGCTCTGCTAGGCCAGAGCTGCAGATGGGCACTTACGTGTGTACATTTAAGGTCCTGGCAGATGTGCCTCATCAGCGCTGGGTTCCCCATTCTCAGGGAAATGAGCGCTATGTGTCCCAGTGAGGCTGATGTCTTCTCATTTTGTTCAGACATCTGTGCAGTGTCCCTGCTTCATGGTCTTCCTGCTCTGCACACACAGCCTTCTGGGTCACAGGCACTTTCTGTCCCTGCTTGGCTTTGTGTGTGCTTTCCAGGGAGGAAACAGACCTTTTCTCTGAGCAGGCTAGTTCAGCTACCTCTCCTTGGCTACAGGACATACCTCCTTTCTGCCACGCAGAGTCTGGGGCCAGCTTCGGGGTCACCCCATGTCCAAACATCACCCTGCTGTTTCTGCAGCTGCTCTGCTTCTTCCAGTGTTCCTACGGGCTTTCTGTAAAGCCCTTCTTTTCGACACCTGAAAGGGCTCGGCTCCCATGGCACATATTGAATGTCGGACTTGGGCACCCCTTCTTTAAGCACTGACATTTTCTTTTGTGCATAGCGATGTCCTCGAGCCAGTTTTCTTCCCTTCCGGGCAGAAGCTGTTCCTTTAGCGAGCTTTACCCGGAACTGGAACTATGTCCTGTGGGTCTAGAACGGCTGCTTCTGGGCCTCTTTCTGAATTTTATCTAGAAAGGAAGGTATCCACTCCCACTTTGCACTTGGACACGTTAAGTAGCTTGGGGCAGTGCATGCAGACCATGGCCTGGTGGCTCCACCTCCATCTCCTCAGGACCTGTGTGTGGGACAAAGATCCTACAGAGGACACCACCAGCTTGAGAACTCTGTACTAGGCTTTGCTGCTTCGGGGCTGCAGAATGCACCCCCTGCAGCTGCTTAGGACTGAATCTAAAGTCTGCTGATAGGTAAGGCCACATACCCAGACTGTCCCTCTGTTGACACCTAAGCAAGAACTTGAGGTAAAGCAACACGAACTTCTAGAAGCGTGGCCATAGCCACTTCCGTCACACTCCTTCTGCCGGCTCCAACGCCAGGCCCGTGCTATCTGAGTCAGACCCTAGTCCAGGGTCAGGAGCTGTAAGCTCTGAGGAAGACGAGGGGAACAAATGAAGAAAGGGTACAATGGGAAATATGGCTCCCAGAGCAGTTCCTGCTGTGTCCCTTCCCCTCCCTGGGACCTTGGCAGTGTGAGCTTGCAGGAGACCCAGTGTCAGATGCCATGGGAAGGGGACGGTGTTTACATGGATCGGTAGATCCTGCCGCCCCGACAGGCCCTCTCCTGACTCAGCTTGTACCTTCTTCCCTACGGTTCATATCTCTAGAGTGCTTACAAAGCTTAGCACAGTGCAGTGCTGCCAAGTTGTTACTGCATTGTTACATCAAATGCTCTTGACCAATGGCTAAACCCACTGTTAGAGAGGGTTGACTGCATATTCTGTCTGCTGAACACTCACTTTCTTCTCTTTATTGCCTAAACAATACAGTGTAACAAATGGTGGTTCAGTAAGTTCTGGGAGGACTTCCTGGGGAGAGAGGGCACAGAAGGCAACAGTGGGCAAGGGCTGGACGGATGGAGAGCAGAGCAGAGGAGCCAGGTCTTAGACCAAGAATAAGGCTGTCACTGAAAACAGCACCAGTCACGATCTGTCTGTGCTCCTGACATCAGCTGATCCTAGTGAGGAGCCACGTAGCCCAGGTGAGTTCTTGACTGTGAGCCTGTTCCTGCTGGCCAGGCTGAGAGGCCTGGGGAGGGGCAGATGGCAAGGGGTTGGAGGGGTGAGTACAAGGGGGAGTGTAGACCTCAATTGGAAAGACCCGAGCTTCCCAGGTTTAGGGCTCCAGGGAAGCCCAGCTGAGGGGAGGGAGCTCCCCAGCTGCACACAGGCAGGAAAGGCTAGCTTCCACCACTTCCTTGAATCCAAAGGGAGGGACACAGTAAGAGGCACAGTCCTATGCTCTGCCAGCTGCCACGTAGGCAGCACCCAGCAATCAAGTCCCAGACTAGAGTGTGACCTCCCTGATCATGGATATAAGGAGCAACATCTGTGGGAAGGAACATTCCAGATAGGAGACAGGCAGGAGGGAAGGAGCTCCAACCTGGACAAATGACAGCTGCATTGCTTTCTGGTCTTTGGGCTCTGGGGTCTTTGCAGCTGCAGAATGTAATGGAGACCCCAGAGCAGGTTACTCAATGGGAGGGGTGGAGAGGCTAGGACCCTCTCAGCCCATTCACAGGCTGTGGGCTGCCCTGTGGCTGTTAGTTCCCAGGACTGAGTATCACGCTTACTAGAGAGCGCTAACAGAGCAGAGCAGGGAGCGCCCCTCCTCTACCACCTGTCTCTGGTTTGTGCTCACTGAGTCCTGCCTTCTCCACATTAGGAAAATGTTTTCCTCAGTAGGAAACTTACACAGGTTTATTCCAGAACACTTCAAAAGTGAAGGAAGCACAAAGCAATTGTGAAGGCCATTTGTTTATCCGTCCCCTAGGTAGGGGACACCGGCATTTTTCTTTTCCTGTTTTTTGCCTCAAGATGGTCTATTTTTCTCAGTGCGTTAATTTTTGTTGTCCTCCATTCTGTTTTTGAGACAGATCTCACTTTGTTTCTGGGGTTGGCCTGAACTCTATGTAGACCGGACTGAGCTGGAACTCACAGTAATGCACCTGTTTTTGCCTTCAGAGTGATGGGATTAAAGTGTGTGCCACCGCTGCCTGGCTTTAGACACCTTTGAATAGTGCACACAACCTTGCTGTCTCCTTGTGGAAAGAACTGTGGAGGTGCTGGGCACAAGGCTCTGACCTGTCTACCCAGGCAGGCTCTGTCTCGGTCCCTTTGATCTGGGAGAGGAAGAGGTGCTGGTTTTGTCCCCACATCTGCAGCGTAGGTTTGTTGGGCCAGAGTCAGCCGAGAGTTGATTGGTTTCATTCTCGCATGTCTGCAGGCACTGGTAAACAACATCTCACAGGCTCACAGGTAGGATGGACGGGGAGGAGCAGCACCCTGTCCAAAGCTGCTGGCAAGGATCTAGAGAATACACTGTCTTCACTTAAGCTCGATGCCACCAAGCAGAGCGGTGAGTTTTCTCCTGAGCTCTCCCTAGCTACTTCATGGTGACCACAACCTGGCCTTCCCAGGCAGGTGTCATGAGCATGTACCACCCCAGGCTAGGCTGCAGAGTGCAGAGAAGACAGATTCTCCTCAGTTCCCTTCTCAGCCTTTTGGAGGGTGAGTGTGTGGAACTTGGATCAAGGGACCATTAGTGCCTGGGGCACCTGAGGAGTTTAGCTCTCATATGACAAGACTGATGTAGCCCAGAAAGGACATAGGCTTCTCTGAGAACGTGCCTGTCTACGCCTCATCTCCACCAACCTGCTTTGGGCTCTGTGTCAATGGGACAGAGAAAACTGCAGCCCAGCAGTTGGCGTCACAAAGTGCTGTGCAGAGACAGGCAGAAACTTAGGGAGTGGGGAGGGGGAGACGGAAGAAGCTGGATGCCGCATGGCATCTGGGCAGCTCTGCTCAAGTTGGCTGTGGTTCTCAGACTAGCAACAAAGGTAAAAGGGAGGGCACAGGAAGAGGAGGTGGCCATAGGGAGCACAAGGGCCAGAGCAGGAGATCCATGGGTCAAGCAGAGTGGCTTGAAGGGAACAGCCAGTGGAACAGGATGGGCACCTTAGGAGCCTGGGGATTTGGGCTGACAGAGAAGGGGCTCCTGGTCAAGCTGTGCTGAAAGTCAAGCACTTGCCAGCCTCTCAAATATGAAGACCTCAGGCCGGGCGGTGGTGGCACACGCCTTTAATCCCAGCACTTGGGAGGCAGAGGCAGGCGGATCTCTGTGAGTTCAAGACCAGCCTGGTCTACAAGAGCTAGTTCCAGGACTGGCTCCAAAGCTGCAGAGAAACCCTGTCTCGAAAAACCAAAAAAACAAAACAAAACAAAAACCAAATATGAAGACCTCAGAAGAGACAGGAACCCCATGGGAGCCTATCAGCCCTGCAGCAG
>PVIU01022952.1:0-28383 GCA_004026605.1 Ondatra zibethicus | reverse complement strand
GGGTGGGCCTTGGACTTCCAACAGGGCAGGGCACCATGCCCTCTTTCAAGGAAGAAGGGGGAGGGAGGAGGGGTGGGGGGTAGTGGGAGGGGACCGGGAGAAGGGGAAGAAAGGAAAAAAAAATTTTTTTATCTTTAATTATGTTCTTGAATGGAAAAAATAAAACAAAACAATGTATGGAAAAAAAAAAAGAAAAAAAAATGTAGAGCAACATCAAAAGGCCAAGTGCCAACTGAGAAGCTGAAGAAACTTGATGAGGGATATGAAAAGTGAGAGATAAACTCACAACTGAACAAGAAATGGTGGACACTATAGTCTTGCAACAGAAGTGAGGGTAAAAATAGTTAAGAAAGGAAACAATATTTGTATTTTGTATGGATTTAAACAAGGATTCATTTGCTGTTTGTACCTTTTGTGGTTCTTTCTGGTGACTTCTATGGCAATTGTCAAACATCTTGACACTGGAGGAGGGAAGGTATCACTAAGTATACAAAGAGGGTTACAATGAAGCTAGAGGTCATCTTTGCTCACACTGGATCACACATCTTAGAACTCTGAAGAGATCTACAAGCAGGCTGTCCTCAAAGATAAACAAGATTAGAGGCAGGCAGAAATTCAGGTAGAAGATCCATGCAGGACATGACTTGGGCAGAGTGAATGAAGTCAAATTAATGGTTGCACAACATTGTAAATGTTCTTGGTGACACTGACCCAAACATTTTCAAATAAGTTTTTTCCACTAGAAATTAAAATCCAGAGTCTCAAAAACAAACAAACAAAACCAACTAACAAACAAATAAACACAAAATCAGCAACATTTATAAAAGGAAACCATTAGTCCCAGATTACTGATTCACATTTTAATACTCTGGTCTTTATAGCTACTATTACCATTGCTGCATGGACTTGAGACTGGAAGATTAATTATCATATTTCAATTAATTATTATTCTAGGTTGAAGAACATGCCGTTTTAAATGGCAATTTCATAAAAGAATATATTCCCTAATTTTTTGATATTACTAAATGTACCAGCCTAAAGGAGAAAAACAAAACAAAAAACAACCTTTGCCAACCTGGACAAGTCATTACCTGCTCTGGCCCTCAGCTCTTTTCTCTCAAAAATGAGAAGGCTAAATGAAAGGATTCTGCATTTCTAAAATCACTTAAGAATTAAGGAAAACAAATTGATGATGTGGACTTTCTCAGACTGTCCAATTGTTTGGGTCTGGTGATTTCTAATAAAGGAAGTTCAGGCCAAGAACACTAAATCTAAGAGTTATATGCCTCTGTGGGCCAGGCTGATAATTAAATGAGTGAGGAAGGCTATGTGGAGAATCTAGTGAATCAGAGCAAAGGCCACGTGGAATGGAGCAGTCCCCTCCCAACTCCATCTGATTGTTGCTATAAAGATGGGTAGGCCTAGTTTGTCAGAATTTCATTTCTTTTTTCAGAAAAAACAGAAATTCAGATTTTGTTTGGTTTTCTTACTGTTTCTTACTGGCTGTCCTTGACTGCTCTATGTAGCTTAGACTGGCCTTGAATTCATGTTCCTCCCATCTCCCCATGCCAAGCTCCAGAAATTCCAATTTGTAAATAAAATCTGTGCATTCTGAAATCTTTCCATGCCTTTCAGCTTTTCACAAAGCATTGCATATGCCAAAGAAAGCATTTCTATCAGGTGGTCTAGAATCATCAATCTTCAACCTGCCAATCAATCCAAAGTCAGAAACTGCAAGAGTGAAAAGACATTATTGGGGGGGGCTTATAAATTTGCAATTCCCGAGTCAGGTTTGGATGGTTCTGAGGAAGGCAGGAAATGTGGGAGCATATATGGATAAAAGAACAGAGGAGACTGACCACTATTTAAAAAGTGTGTAAACAAGAGGAAATGTCCATTAAAGAGTGTGATATCTTCTTGCTACACATCTGGAGCCTCTGGGCACAACGCAATCACTCAGTTGTTCTGGCTGTTCCAGTACCTGAAGTCAAAGAGTAGAGAAGATCAAAGTTCACATTCCAACCAGCGGCTTGAGGGGTTTTCTAAGTCCTGCTTCCTTAGTCCTCCCCATTCCATTTGGAAAATCTCCAGGATACCTAGATCATAATTTTCCTTTCTTTTCATAAACCTCAAATTGGAATATTTAGTAACATTGCTGACAATAAAATCACTATGAACACCAAGAATTTATCCAATATATTCAGTGGGACACAATATAATATCGTGTAACTCAGTCCATTCATTTGTCAGTTTATTTCTTGTGTATTCATTGGATGCTTTCTGGAGTACAACACTACCAATTACTCTGGCCACACAAAGATGAGCCAAAGTCGACAGTGGTCCTATGTTCAGAGAACTTAGAGCCTTACAGAGTAGGTGAACTTTGACAAAATAACCATAGTAATAGGTGAATCATTTTAAGCTATGCAAAGTGTTTTCCAGTCATAATACCCAATGCTACAGCAATTTATAAAAAGGGGGTGTGAGAATGATCTAATGGAGAGCAACAAGACAGGCTTTTCTAAGCAAATGGTATTGAATCTAAGACTCTACCCACGAATAGAAATGGCGGGATTTGTTGTAGGCACTCTGCAGCTGCTGAAGTCCTGTTGGAGGAGCTCTTCTGGGTAGATAGGAGGGACAGGGAGAAGGTCTGGGCTGTTGAAGCATGAAGAGCTAAAGGAAGAATGGACAGAGGAGATGAAGCTGAAGAGGACAGTGATGTCTAGCCATTGTAAACTATGAATAATGGGAAATCCTTGCATCCCTTTAGGAAGAGAATGCAGCTGATCCTTGGTAGCCACAGGTTCTGTTGTGGATGATAAAGGCTGGGAGCTCTCAGAGGTTGAGAGACAAGATGGAAATCCCTCGCCAGTGTTTGCTAGTTCTTGTCACAGTCAGCAAAAGAGTTCAGAGACAGACAAATAAGGCTTAGGAGAAAGTTTTGTTACATGGAGAAAGTCCATGCTGAAGAGGCTTTTCAAGGGACAGCAGCCCTGCTCGGGATACTGGCCAGCTCTTAGGGAGGCTTTAACAGAGTGAAGCATGGTTTGTGAGTTACAGGGTAAGAGAGACAGGGACCTCCAGGAGTGGGTTGGGATTTTCCTGGAATTGTGTCTACTCCTCTTTTCTGTTTTAGATATGTCACGGCACCAGATGCACACTGGGAGCAGTTGTTTTGCAAAGCTAATGATATAGATATGTTGTCATAATGAAGCGAGGAACAATTAGCGGTCATCTCAGGCAGCTGTGTTGACCCTAGACCGTCCTGAGTGATCATGTGTGGGCTGTCATTGTTGTTTCCAGTGCTGGTGATCTAACCCAGAGCCTCAAACACGCTATCCAAGCACTCTACCACTAAACTATGTTCCTAGCCCTTGTTATTTTTTATTTTGCCACAGATTCTTGCTGACTTTCTCCGGCAGGCCCTGAACTTGTGCTCCTTGTGCTTCTGAGTAGTTAGAATTACAGGCCTAAGCCATCAAGCCCAGATGTGGTATTGTTTGTTTACTGTTTGACTAATCACTTGGAATTCTGTTCTAATACAGCACTTTGGTTGCATCAGCCTTGAGCCGCTCTGCAGCTTGCTTCTCTTTTCCCCAAAATCTGTTTAACCTACCTCAGTTCTAGAAGCCCTTCTGCAGAGATACCCAGATCCACTGATACGGAAAACCCTTATAGAAAACAGTACAGTTTTTGCCTAAAACCTATGCACACTCCTCCCTGTAGAGAAGAATTATCTGAAAAATAGGACTAATCATTAGAAAGCAGAGGGATAATGTGGGGTCCCAGAATCTAGGAGAGGTGGGTACAGTAGAGACCGCAGTTCAGCTGGGACTGAAAGAGTCTCCTGCACCTCTGGCACACAGAAGCATGGGGACTTAAGAAAACCACAAAGAAGGAGCCAGTCGGGCAAGCAGGAAGGGATGAAGCAATGACAGTGAGAATATGCAACTTGGCCTAGACTTTTTGGCAACAAAAGGCAGGAATGGGGCTTTTGGCTTTGGATGAGTTTGTGTCTTAAGGAATGCCTCATTGAGCTCTGTGGAATATGTCATTCTGGGTTCTGCCTGGCCTCTGAACCATAGCTTGCCTCTGCTTTCCTACCAAAATATAATCCTGATCAACACTCACACCTACCTCATGCTAAGTTGGGGTGACTTCTAAAGCACAGCATTGTAAAAGACAAAACACAGCAGCAGTTTCTGTCTGCCTTCCCTCCCCTAGCTCGCTGAACCTTCTTTTTCTCTGATTGCTTCTCATATTGATCATCCCTTTCTGTCTACCCCAGCCAACCTAATGCATGCCATGTGCAATTCATTATTAAAGATATTTTGGGTTTTATTTATCTCACTTTACATAACGAAATCAGAATCTTACTAATTCTTCATATGTATTTAGTATTTCATCTACAAAGCAAAATTGGTGATCTTTGAAGTATATTATACAGTACAGTTTGAGAGAAACCATAAAAATATTCACTTTGACAGTTAACTTTTTCTAAATTTAAGTTTCTAATCCAGTCACTGTTGCTCCCAGCCAGACACTTCATATGTTCTTAATAGAAACAAACAAGCAGGACTATTCCTCTGTAGCATCCGCCTCCCCAGGTAGATTAGCTGGGATTCCTTCAGAGAAACCTACTTCCCTCTAAAACAATATTTTCATCCCCTGCAGGCATTGCAAAAAATGACATTAGCAATGCCATTTGGCTTCAGTGACACTGGGGAAAGGAAACATTTTACTAAAGATACTGGTTGTTCAAACATTAAGAATATATATATACATATATATAGCGTGTGTGTCTGCATGTGTATGTGCGTGTATATGTGTGTGTGTAATTATTTTAGTTAGCATGCATGTAATCCATTGTGGCATTTTCATGCCTATATAGCATTATACTTTACTCCTATTTTCCTCCTACCTCCTCCCCCATCTCTTTCCCTTTCCTTTACTGGAGTATTAAAGAGCTTCCTTAAATAGTCCCATGTTTCAGTCTTAAAGTTACTTGCTGCCACAGTAATCTTGCAAAAAAAAGATTTCAACTATGACATTTTCTCCAAAAATATCCAGTGATTCGCTATTGCCCATCAAATGCACAAAAGTTTCTGCCTGCCTTCTGTTTTGGCCCATAGTCTGCCTCTAAACCTACTAGGAGTACTCTTCTCTTCACTCTGGGCTCTGATCAAATTCTACTTGTCATTTTTGTTGCTGTGCCCTATATTTTGCCTCTCCTTGACTTTATTTAAGTTGTTCCTTATTGCCATCATAACTTTTCTCTCATCTCTGCCACTGAATTCTATTGCTCAGTTCGTTATCTCTATTTATACAGTGCAAGATCACAGCCAGGAGATGGTACCACACACCCCAATTATCTCAATCAAGGCAATGTCCTCCATGCATGTCCAGAGGTCTTCTTCCATGTAATTCTGGATTCTGTGGGGCTAATCGTCACATCTTCATTGTGCTGTGTTGTTAGGCCATGATGGGCCATAGCTTAGACACAGTAAACGCACTTTCAGGCTCATATTCCTCAGGGATGCCTCTCATCAAATTGGGGAAAACGGCTGTACTCATTCTTCACTGGAGAGTCCTATGTGGCAGTGAGGGGAGGAGCGATCATGACAGTTGGGCAGGTGGGAATTACAGGGCCTTGCTTGCTGTTGTATCTATTACACTTGTCACATTCTCTACTGAGTGGACTGACATCTTGGAGGACTGCAACATGTCAAGATTATTTTTAATTCTACCATGGCACCCAGCCAGGACCTGGCACAGAGCAGGCCCTCGACAAATACGTCTTCACAGATAGATTAACAAAGAGCAAGGAGGGGAGAGGGGAGAATGCTGACATCAGGCCACCAAGGCAAGGGACAAATAGAAAAATATATCAAAAATCATGTTGTGGCAATTTGTTCAAACTTTCTCATTTATAAAGCCCTCTCCAGACTCTACTAAGAAATTTCTTCAAATATTTGCAGTTTCTACAGTATAGATCCCTTTCAGGTAAATTAATTAACTTTGATCCTGCCCCTCTGGCTACCGTGAATAGCAAGTGACTTAAAGCTAAGTGATTTTTCTAGATAGAAGGCACACTTTGAGAACTGAGCTCTGCACCTCTGCCAAGGTCTAGAGAGTCACTTATTTTAATCTCCTTTTCTTCCCAATCTGGGCAAGTCCTCCAGGCCAGGCTCTAGTGCCCTCTCGGTGGCATCCAGATGTGTTCGCAACTGGTTTGCCTTCATTTAGTCTCCTTCCCCATTCAATCCATCTTAGTATGTCATCTCTCTCCTTCAAAAAGTATTTTTTTTTACTGTACAGTCACCAGAATGTCAAAAATAAAAAATTAGCAATGATAAGTATTCACAATTTAGGGAACTAATACAGCTATCATGGTATGGGTAGAACCTATACAGCTTCTTTGGATGACTATTTGATGATAGTTATTAAATGAAAACATATGCTTACCATATGATTCTATTACCCCACTCTTAATTATGTACCCAGGAGAAATGAGCATGTATGCTAATCAAAATGCATATACAAAATTCCTAGTCATAATAGGGACTCGGGGTGAAGTTCAATGGTAGATCACTAGTCTAGTGTGCATGAAGCCCAGAATTCATTCCCAGCATCCACAAAAAAAAAGACCATGTGGAACAAGTAAAAGAATGTTCTCAGGTGTCTTCATAAGAGTACATACCTGGAAACATTAATGGGAAAATGGATAAACAAATTGTGGTATATTCATTCAACCAAATTTACTCAGCAATAAAAAGGAACAAATGACATATGTAGAGAGTAATAATGGGATTATTTGGAGGTGAAATGCTCAAAAGAACATTGTATTAGATTCTTAAATCAATAATAAAATATTTCAAAAAGTTAAATAAACATCAGCAGGTGCAGTGTAGAAAGGCCCCTGTCATAGACTTCAAATCATCAGATTTTTATTTGAAATAGACAGAAATAATTTGTATTATACATTTTCCTTTTATTTATATGTTTTATTTATAAAAAAAAAGTTGTTCCCTTGGGTAAGATCACTCAATCCCTTTCTTCACTTTCTTTAAAAGTCCCCAGTGGGAATCCACTTAGATATTTCTTATGCACTTCTTGTGTGTAAACCTTTTCCAGGGTTCATTTGTAGAGCAATGAAAACTAAGAGAAGGTAGCTTTATGAGTCAGTGGGAAACACTGGAAAAGAAGGGTTCAGAAAAAGGGGGAAGGAAAGAGGAAGGAAGAGGAGGTATGTGGAAATAACCAGAACAAAAGCAGTCATGATACTTTAAAAGTAGCTGTGCTAGCTAATTTATGTCAACTTGACACAGGCTAGAGTGATCTGAGAAGAGAGAACCTCAACTGAGAAGATTCTCCAACAGATTGGCCTGGGTATGAGCCTATGCATAATAAATCAGTTTCCATGATTGATGTGAGAGGGCCCAGCTCACTGTGTGTGCGATGTGCCACACAAGTCTGGTGGTCTTGGGTGCTGTATTAAGGTGGACTGAGGAATCCATGAAGAGCAAGCCAGTAAGCAAAACTCCTTCATAGATTCTGCATCATCTCCTGCCTCCAGGTTCCTGCTTTCTTTGAGTGCCTGCCCTGATTTCCCTTGGTGATGAATGGACTCTGATGTGAAAGTATAATCAAAATGAGTCTTTTCCTTTCCAAGCCACTTTTCGTATGGTGTTTTATCACAGTAGTAGAAACCATAACTAAGATATTAGCTCAGTGCCAGTCTTGCCTGGCAGACTCAAGGCCCTCAATGCCATCCCTAGCACTAATGAAGTCAAAACTAAAACTTAAAAAAAAAACCCACCGTTATGATAGGATCTACCATGCACTCCCAGTGTGTAAGGCTTCATCCATGTGAGACTTCTGCTTGATGTGATTTTCAGTGCCCAGGGCTCCTTGCCTAGACACCAAACAGTGTTCTTTGCTTGGACACCAAACACAGCATTCTGAGCAACCTGGCTCTTGGTAATGCTTTCTCTGTTACTTTAAACTTTCTACCTGATAGCTGATGAGTGCAAACACTTTCCACGCTAGTTTGTAGCAGCAGTGGCCTTTGAAGGGAGTTTTTTGATTTCGGTACCCATTGTAAAAGACTCGGGAGATGAAAGGTTATACAAAGGTTAAGTATTATTGCTTTAAATATCCTGGGAAAATGTCTTATTTAAGACATTTATCACAAAAGAAAGGCTGAAAAGAAGAAAACCAGGCAAGTTATAAAGAGGAAAAAAACACAGCTTTACTGGAAAAACAATGTGACCTTTCCTTTGTCCAAAATGACTTCGGGAAATCAGTATAATCTGGCAGGTGAACTTTCTAACAGTAATAAAGGAATCAATTTATGCTCTAAGATATTGCACAAGTTGCTGGGGAAATCAGAAAGCCCTCTAGGAGTGGAATAATTTCCTCAACCCTTTGTGCTAGTCGAGAAAGGAAAGC
This sequence comes from Ondatra zibethicus, assembly GCA_004026605.1. Classification (NCBI taxonomy): domain Eukaryota; kingdom Metazoa; phylum Chordata; class Mammalia; order Rodentia; family Cricetidae; genus Ondatra; species Ondatra zibethicus. The sequence goes on along the minus strand of PVIU01022952.1, from coordinate 19,929 downwards.
TTGAAGTGAGGAGTCATTTTCCCCTGTGAAAATCCACCTTAGAAATACTGCAGGAAATGCTGCAGAGCCCAGTGCACCCAGAGTGGCACCCTCTATCCTGCCTTTGGCATTAGTTCGCCATGTGGATTTTTCACATTGCTGCAAACCAGTGTTACATAATCTAATGCAAGACCCAGTTTTGTTCTCATTAAGATTTGTTTTCCCAGAAATGGAAGAATATCTATAAAAAAGGCCACTTCACAGGCCAGGCTGCCATCAGACTCTTCATCCTCAGGGCCTCCACCTCCCTCGTGCTAAGATTGCAGGCATATGTCAATATGCCCAGCTTTGCTGTTAGAGGGGAGAATTTTATTTCATGTTCCTAGTGTGAAGATTTGTCAGCCAAATCTAAAACAAAAACTTGGTCCACCAAGTCCCTGATCAACACCCAGATACCTTCCCAATCACTGCTCTTTCATCCTGAGAATATATCCATTGTCTTCACAAGCTAACACAGCGGCATCTGGATTTTAGAGACTAGTACAGGCAAAAGGATAGTTAGTAGAAGAAGGTACATAGACTTTTGCTTATATAGTACTAGGCAGAATAAGAGACACACGACCAAACCTAGTTACAAGGCAAGCTAAAATTGCATTCATTATTCCAAAACATACATGCTTAGTTAAAAATCCTAAAACTATCTTAAAATGTGAGCTTCTAAAAGGCAAAAATATATCATTGTTCCAGTGCCTTTGTTGTTTTTTTATCTTAGTACTCATTTAATAATTCTCTGAGATTGTATTTTCAGATAAGAGGTCATTTTCAAGTTGTCCTTGTCCCACGGAGAAAACTTGGTCCCACCACAAATCCTTCCCCATCTTGATACATCCCATAAACAATGCACAAAAATACCATTTGCTTTCCTTAAGTTACTTTTCAGGTATTTGGTTACATACATGAGAAGAGTAATGTTTATACTCTTAAACCTAAGTAATAAAAACCTAATATTTAGCCTATCAAACTATAAATGCATCATTGCTTTCTCCATTGATGAAGTCAGAGCTCTCATGATCCAATCTATTTCCATAAGTTCCAACTTTGAATATTAGTGCATCATACCATCACACTTTATGTCCTAACAGTGGCTGCTAGTCAAGTGGAAAGAAGATAAGGTACTTTAGGCAGAGAGAAAGGCATGCACAGAATTCTTATATTACTAAAGAATCTGCTTTGTTTGAAGAACTAAAGAAGGACCATTGTCTTTGTTAGGTTTATATTGCTATGAAGAGACACCATGACCACAGCAATCTTATAAAGGAAAATATTTAACTGGGACTGGCTTATAGTTCAGAGAGTCCATTATTGCCATGACAGGAAGGATGACTGTATGCAGGCAGACATGGTACTGGGGAAGGAGATGGGAGTTCTACATCTTGATTTGCAGGAAGCAGAAAGAAAATGCCACACTAGACTTGGCTTGAGTATTTGAGACCTCAAAGCCTGCCCCAGTAACCCACTTCCTCCAACAAAGCCACACCTACTCCAGTAAGGCCGCACCTCCTAATAATGCCACTCCCTGTGAGCCTATGGGTCCATTTTCATTCAAACTATCACAACCAAGTAGGTGGAATTTTGCCCCCAAATATGATTTTTCCAATATTCTTCCTTGATTCATTTTGTGTATTACTTTTTTCACATACACAAAGAATCAACCAAAAAGAAATTCATTTTATACATGTAAAAGATTCGCTAGGATTACTTCTCTTAAAATGTATCACACTAGCCCGGTGGTGGTGGCTCAAGTCCTTTAATCTCCACACTCGGGAGGCAGAGGCAGGCAGATCTCTGTGAGTTCGAGGCCAGCCTGGTCTACAAGAGCTAGTTCCAGGACAGGCTCCAAAGGTACAGAGAAACCCTGTATCGAAAAAAGAAAAAAAAATGTATCACACTAAGGGCTGGGGAGATAGTTCAGCAGTTAAGACCACGGGTTATTCTTCCAAATGACCCAATTTCAATTCCCAGAACCCACATGATGGTCCATAACTGGCTGGGACTCCAGTCCCAGGGGCTCTGGTGCTCTGACTTATGCAAGCACTAGGAATACATGTGATACACAGATGTGCACGCGGGCAAAACACCCATACACATAAAATTAAAAAAAGAAAAGCATCTTCCAGCACTTCATAAACTTGATAAGGATAGGATACTTCAAGAAAGCATCAACAACATCCAAATTGAATGAGTATCAGCCCTGAGCAGGTGGGTCCTGATTTGACTGAATATAAGGAAAAGCACTCTTCTTTAGTGAGTCCAAACTGTAACCAAGTCAGTCTGGCGACATTAAAGAGAGCTGGAGCAATGCTAGCTCTTAGGATGAATGTTATACTGAGATGGTGTTGGAACTGGAACAATGAAAGAATTATAAATCTAAAAGTGAGGCTTGTTAAAGAGCTGGATATTAATTATCACACACCCCATTGAGTGATACGATATTTTCCTGTTTAGTTTCTTTGCTTTTTTGTTTGCTTTTCAGTTGTTTTGTTTTATTTTTGAGACAGGGTTTCTTATAGTTCAGGATAGTCTCAAACTTGTTATGCAGCTATGGGTGGCCTTGAACTCCTGATCCTCCTGTCTGTAACTCCTAAGTGCTGGTATTACAGGCATGCAGCAACAAAGCCAACTGTTTCTCTAGTTCTTAAACGTGGCTTATTCTGTGACTCCTTTGATCAACAGAAGATGGATAAAATCACCGTAGGTCAGCTCTCGGCTCAGGTTTCAAGAAAATCAGCTGCTTCTAACCTGGTCTGTTTGAACCCTGAACTAACATGTCCAAAGTTCAACTACACTATGGAAAGGCTGAAGGGTTAAAACTGTATGAGTGGCCATCCATCAGAGTATAATACATGTGATAGAGAGCATCCACTTACTGCATACCACCAACTGACTGCACCAAATTCGAGACCCACAAGATTACAAGATGCAAAACATTTGCTAATGAGGAACACTATGTTTTAGAATCATTTGTTATGTACCAATACATAGTAAACACTGGCTAAGAGAGCCTTTGGGCTTATGGACTTTTTAAGGTATTAAGTCAATGAGAAGTTTGGGATTTCTGAGCCCCTGTGGGTCTTCTTTCTGCTTCTTAAGTATGGATCGCTGAAGCAATACCCTCCATCTAGAAAGCTCCAGGATTCCACAGAAGATAATTATATAGTAGAAACATAGTACAGCTGACTGGATATTTGTTTTGTGAATAGAGACCAAATGACCTTCTGTAACTATCCAGCCCACTTACACAGGAAGAAAAGACTGCTCTCAAATCATAGCTTTTGGATTTCCTCTTGAGCTGAATGTCATTTGAGATGGAAAATGAATTTAATATGGTTAAGAAGCAAGCAGCCCCAATACCCAATACCATTTATTTAGAAACAAACCCATTTATAAAATAGTGGGGCTGCCTATTTTTTGGGAGCAAAAGTTGAAAAACACCATAATCATATTTTTCCGAATCAGGCCAGTCTTTCAGGTCCTCTATATCTGCTTCTGTTTATAAACACTTGGAATTTGCCCAAGTTATTAATTATTCTTGGTAATTGGGTCAAGAGTGGCAAGAATAATCACAAAAGAAGTTTCAAGCTTCATATAAATGTGTAATTTAAAACCAAATATCTGAATTGCGTACTGTGAATTACACTGCCTCCCTGGATGGAATACTTAAAAACAATGGAATGGCAGGGGAATGAAGAGAATACAAAGGCACATAAGTATGCAACAGAAGATAGAAACACCTAATAGAAAGAAATCAGACAGAATTAGGAGACTTAAGAGCTTCTAATGTTGCCAATTAGTATCTTTATTTATTTTTTGTTTTTGTTTTTCGAGACAGGGTTTCTTTGTGGCTTTGGAGCCTGTCCTGGAACTAGCTCTTGTAGACCAGGCTGGTCTCGAACTCACAGAGATCCGCCTGCCTCTGCCTCCTGAGTGCTGGGATTAAAGGCGTGCGCCACCACCGCCCAGCTAATTAGTATCTTTAAACAACCCTAATTTCTCTCACTCTCTGTCTCTTTTGTCTGGTGACTGTGGAGAACAATCTTAAAGTTCATGAGGTTGCTATGAATATCTATGTAATCATTAATGTAAAACAACATATTCACATATACACATAGAGTTTAAAATGTACTACAAGAGTAAAGTAGTAATATAGAAAACTAAATTTTATTTCTCTCTAAAGAATAAAAGGAGAGCTACGTGCAGGCCATGTGTGGAGATTCGCTACACAAACCATTTATTTTGAACTGGAAGAGTTCAATGGCTTGTGAAGACTGCAGATCTGTCACCTGGAAAGTATTCTCCTTCCACCCAGCCTAACATTCTCTTGGGTCCCTGAATTGTCCTTGAATACTTCTGAAAGTTGCAGGCAATGTCTAGAATGGTTATGAGCATGTGTACAGCTCCCAAGACTTTCAATGGTTGAAAAGAGGTCACAACCAGTCCCCGTCCCTTGTGATCTGTCCATCAACTACTATTACGGAGTCATGTAGCTGGAGTCTCAAATGTCCCTCTCAGGCCGATGCTGTTTTAGGCATAGATCACTAAGAGCATGTCTTTGAAAGTTGTATCCTGGTTCCTATTCATGTCTCTCTCTACTTCCTAGTCCTCCGTATCTTGAACAGTCTCTACCTCATGCTCCTGCCACGGTGGATGGAGCCATTCTGCCATGCCATCCCTGCTTTGATGGATCAAAGCTGTCTGAAACCATGAACCAAAAAAGCTTTCCTCTCCTAATTTGTTATGTCAGACACTTTGTCAAAGCAACATCACAGCAACAAATGAACTAAGTTTACTATAAACTTTCCTGAACCCTAGTCCTTCCTCTCTATTCACAGCTAGGTCCCCAAACCAAGTTTGCCTGTGGTTCTCGTAACTTCCATTCTTACTCTGTCTCATCTATTATTCTTGCATCAAGCAAAAATGACTTCCTCAAAATGCAAACTTATTTGCATCAGTCTACTTAATCTTTCAAAGTTTTCCCATGAAAAATTAAATCTTACCATGGCACATCAAGGCCTCCAGAAGCTGGAGCCTACAGATCTGTTTAGCTCCATTGTTGTTTCCTTCCAGTACAGGGTTATGATTGATAGCCTCAAGTTGGGTTCATATGCTATCCCATTTTCCTGGCATATTTATGCTCTCCCTAACTGTCTTCACTTCCCTGATACACCCACTCACCAATCCAAATCAAGTCTAGTGTCCCCTATTCTAGAAAATTTTCTGTTTTATCATACAGACTAAAACAGGACCTTTTTTGTAATTTACTTACTACTTCTCTTTTGTTAGTGGTATGTCCTGTGTGTGTGTGTGTGTGTGTGTGTGTGTGTGTGTGTGTGTGTGTGTGTGTGTGTGTGTGGTGTTCATGCTTAAGTGCTTTAGAGTGTGGTAGGATTATGAAAGTGCATGTAAAATCCAGAAAACCTCTGGAAGGCCATCCTCCTTCTTTGAGACAGGATCTCTCACTGACTTGGATGGAATTTACCAATTCAGCTAGACTGGTTGGTCAGTGAGCCCCAGGACTCCAGCTGCCACTTCCTCCCTGGTGCTGGGAGTACACATCAGCAATTCCGGCTTTTTTCCATGGGTGTTTTTATATAGGCACAAAGCAAGCACTTTATTGACTGAGCGCTCTCTCCAGCTCTCCAATTCTTTGCATACTTTGGCATTATACATTTACACATGTACTGGCTTGCTCAGTGCCAGTCTCCGCTCTCACACACTGTAAGGCTCTTTTGTTTGCTACTTGCTCAGTGGTTAGTACCTGGAATGCAGCAGGTACCCACTAACTGCTTTTTGAAAGAGAAATGAAAAAAGAAGTATATGTCAAGACAATATATCCTGAATCTTTTCATATCATATTCTAAAAAATTAAAGGAAGTGACCTAAAAGTAGAGGGACCATATATTACTTTAATAAGTAATCTTCAAGTTCTGTTGATTCATAAATGTGATTAAAAGGAAATCTAATTTCTAGAAGCAGTCTCCACTTTTAGAACATTTCCCTGCCTAAAGGTCTTCTTTGACATGCCGAGAAAAAGCCAACTCTTCAGGCCCCTCCCCAACCACTGAGTCCAAGAGTATCCCAACTATATAGTTGAGATGGCTGTGGAAAATTTAAAAATGATAAAAAAATAAACATAAAAGTTATATTTCAATTTAAAAGAATATATACAGAAGATCAAATCTCTCTCAGTCTAGATTGTTTTAATACAGACAGAGAAAACTCAAAATCTTTCTTTTCTAAGAGCAGAGACATTAGGCAAAAACATACTAAGTTACCAAGATTCTAATAATTTCTAAACATAAGCTAGACACTGTGCAAGTATTATATCAACTAATTTCACAGTTGTGTTATTAGTTTGTGTACTGTCAGTTTAACATATGAAATAAAAAAATAGCTAATCTAGGGTTGCATCATTATAAAACAGCACAGCTGGAATTCAAACTTAGAGCCCTTTCCTACACAGAATTTTTCTTACCATTATCCAATTATGTTCATTTTCTTTCCCTAAAACTATCTTTACAAGCTAATTTCTGAACATCCACAGGAAGTAAACTGAAGACAAATTTTCCCTATTCCTTCTTTCACTCTGTGTACTCATGATCTTTAACCCTTCACTAATGTTTTGAAGCATCAACATGGGCACACACTTACTTTCACTTCATTCCCTAAGCCTAGCATGTTCATCTCTTTCTTTCTGTTGTTGCTTTTTAAATTTTGTTTGAGACAGGATCCTACCATATAGCCTAGGCTAACCTCAAATTTCCCTTCCTCCTTCTTCCACCTGGAAGTGTTGCTATTACAAGAGTGGATCTCCATCCCTGGCTGTTGAGCTCTTTTGAGAGTGAGGACCATGCCTCATCCATCTTTGGAACTCAGTGCTGAGGGAAATCATTAACACTTCATGAATCTTATTTAACTAATGGGATAAATATAGACCGCTGCAGAGATTACTAAGATCTAACTGAAAGAAAAAAGCACATACCAGAAACAATAATAGAAGACAGTAATGAAAGTGTCACAAAAAAATGCTTCATAGAATAAAGAATACTGGTTGGGCTTTCAAAGATTTCATGGGATTCCAATAAACTAAGAACAGGTTCATAGAGTAGTCTAGGTAGAAGAAATAATACAGGTAGGAATGAAGAGTAAAGAAATTCTAGAAGCTAGGTGGTGGTGGTATGTGCCTTTAATCCCAGCACTCAAGAGGCAAAGGCTAGCAGATTTCTACGAGTTTGAGGCCAGCATACACAATGGAGCCAGCTACAGAATAGCCAAATATACACAAAGAAACCCTGTCTCAAAAAAAACACAAAAAATAAGAACAAGAAAGGAAGGAAGGGAGGGAGGGAGGGAGAGAGAGAGGGAAGGAGGGAGGGAGGGAGGAAGGAAGGAAGGAAGGAAGGAAGGAAGGAAGGAAGGAAGGAAGGAAGGAAAGAAGAAAGGAAGAAAAAAGTCTGAAAGTGACCCAGCATAAGTTCATTTGAATGAAGCATAGGGTATAGGTCGGAGATATACCTGGCAAGTTGGTTAAAATCAAATCAGAAGAAAGAATCTTAAAAGATATATTATGGCAATGGGGCTTGGGAAAGAGTGAGATTCTAGGAATGGTTTATTTGGGAACCAGGTAGAAGTACAGTGACTTTGGAGCAATCCCTAGGGCAATAGAAAGGAGAGTTCTCAGATCAGAAAAAAAAAATGGTTCTTAGCTCAACTGGTAGTGAGTGAGAAGGACTCAGAAATTGAATTTAGTACCAAATCCCATTACCACAAAGACATACCAAACAGAAACAGTCAAGAATCAAGAAAGATACCAGTTCTCCTAAATATGCCAATGTTTTCATTTTATTTAAACCACAGGTCTCTCCCTTTCATAGTGTTTATAAATTGAATGAAGAGAATGTTCCAGGATGCTAATTCCTCTGGGATTAGCCCTGAGCAGATGGTAGGGGAGAGGTATGGCAATAATACCTCAGCTTCATGAGTAACTCTGAGGCATGGTCCATCTCCCAGGGCTCCCTAATGAGATTGACTCCAGGTGCCCACAATAGTCACTTGCTCCATTCTGCACCCCAAATTGGCTGCCTTCCATTCCTGAATCACTTCCTATGCTATCCTACAGCTTCTGGAATAGCTTCCTAGATTAATTGTCTTCCCTGTAAAACTATGTGAAAATCAGATTCTAGGTTAAGCCAAACTGCCTTGGTTAGTTTATGGTGCTGTAACAGAATACCATAGACTGGAAACATTAAAAAACCAACCTGTGTTTCTCGTAGTGCTGATGGATAGGACGTCTCCCATCAAAGTGTCAGCAGACCCAGGGTCTGCCCAGGCTTCTCCTCCTGTTTTGCAGAAGGCTATATTCTCATATCCTCTCGTGGCAAAAAAAAAAAATCATCTTTCCCACAATTATTCTTTTCTATATATTTTTTACATTTTAATAGAAATCTTACAATTTACAAATCTCTTGTTTTATTAAGATAGTTCACATGAAATACACTTTATGTCTTTAATTGTATAAGTCAGAGATTTCAGGGTCGCACAACCATCACGCTGGACATTTTCTTTCGTTTTTTTAAAGAAAACAAACTATCTTTTTCATTATACACACCAATCCAAGATCCCACTCCCTCCTCTACTCCCATTCCCTCCACATACCCCACCCCATCCACTCCAAAGACAGGGTAAGGCACATTGCTTTGTGGAAGTTTCAAGGTCTCCCTACTACATCTAAGCTAAGTGAGGTATACATCCAAAGAGAATAGGATCCCAAAAAGCCAACACAAGCAGTAGGGATAAATCCTAGTGCCACTGCCAGTGGCCCCTCAGTCTGCCCCAGCCATGCAACTATCAACCACATTCAGAGGGACTAGTCTGGTCCTATGCTTGTTCCTTCCCAGTCTGGCTGGAGTTGGTGAGCTCCCATTAGCTCAAGTAAGCTGCTTCAGTGGGTGAACCCATCATGGTCTTGACCTCTTTGCTCATATTCTCATTCCTCTCACTCTTCAACTGGGCTTTGGGAGCTCAGTCTAGTGCTCCGATGTGGGTCTTTGCCTCTGTCTCCTTCAGTTTCTGGATGAAGGTTCTATGGTGATATTTAAGATATTCATCAGTCTGACTACAGGGCAAGACCAGTTTGGGCACCCTCTCCTCTATTGCTTAGGGTCTTAGCTGGGGTCATTCTTGTGGATTCCTGGGAATTTCTCTAGTGCCAGGTTTCTTGCTAGCCCCATAATGGCTCCCTCAATCAAGATATCTCTTTCCTTGCTCTCATCTCTGTCCTTCCTTCATCTCGACTATCCTGTTCCCTCAAGTTCTCCTCCCCCTTCCCCTTCTCTGCTGTCTTCCCCTTCTACCCTCCCATCTCCACCCCCCACCCTATGTTCCCAATTTGTCAGGCAATCTTGTCTATTTCTATTTTCCAGATATATCTATATATGTTTTTCATAGAATTCACCTTGTTACTTAGCTTCTCTAGGATCATGAACTATAGGCTCAATATTTTTTTGTTTATAGCTAGTATCCACTTATGAGTACGTACATACTGTATTCATCTTTTTGGGTCTGGGTTACCTCATTCAGGATAGTGTTTTCTAGTACCATCCATTTGCATGCAAATTTCAAGATGTCATTGTTTTTTATTGCTAAGTAGTACTCTAATGTGTAAATGTGCCACATTTTCTTTATCCATTTTTCTGTCAAAGGGCATCTAGGTTGTTTCCAGGTTCTGGCTATGACAAACAATGTTGTTATGAACATTGTTGCGCACATGTCCTTGTTACCACATGATTGAGTGGAGCATCTCTTGGGTATACGCCCAAGAATCGTATTGCTGGACCCTGAGGTAGGTTGATTCCCAATTGTCTGAGAAACCGCCACACTGATTTCCAAAGTGGTTGTGCAAGTTTGCATTCCCACCAGCAATGGATAAGTGTTCCCCTTACTCCATGTCCTCTCCAGCATAAGCTATCATTGGTGTTTTTGATCTTAGCCATTTTGACAGGTGTAAGATGATATCTCAGAGTTGTTTTGATTTGCATTTCCCTGATGGCTAAGGATGTTGAACATTTCCTTAAGTATCTTTCAGGCATTTGAGATTCTTCTGTTGAGAATTCTCTGTTTAGTTCTATACCCCATTTTTAATTGGGTTATTTGGAATTTTGATGTCTAATTTCTTGAGTTCTTTATATATTTTGGAGATCAGTTGTTTGTCTGATATGGGGTTGGTGAAGATCTCTGCCCATTCAGTAGGCTGCTTTTTGTCTTATTTACTGTGTCTTTTGCTTTAAAGAAGCTTGTCAGTTTCAGGAGGTCTCATTTATTTATTTTTGCTCTCAGTGTCTGTGCTACTGGGGCAATATTTAGGAAGTGGTCTCCTGTGCCCATGCATTGAAGGCTGCTTCCCACTTTCTCTTCTATCAGGTTCAGTGTGGTCAGATTTATATTGAAGTCTTTAATCCATTTGGACTTGAGTTTTGTACATGGCAACAGACATGGATCTATTTTCATTCTTCTACAGGTTGACATCCAGTTATGCCAGCACCATTTGTTGAAGATCTTTTTTTTTACATTTATAATTTTAGCTTCTTTGTCAAAAATCAGGTGTTCATAGATGTTTGGATTAATATCTGGGTCTTTGATTCGATTCCATTGGTCAGCCTGTCTATTTTTATGCCAATACCAACCTGTTTTCATTACTGTAACTCTGTAATAGAGCTCGATGTCAGGGATGATGATGCCTCTGGAAGTTCCTATATTGTACAGGATTGTATTGGCTATCCTTGGTTACTTGTTTTTCCATATGAAGTTGATTATTGGTCTTTCAAGGTCTGTGACAAATTGTGTTGGGATTTTGATGGGGATTGCATTAAATCCATAGATCGCTTTTGATAGGATTACCATTTTTATTATGTTGAGCCTACCTATCCAATAGCATGGGAGATCTTTCCATTTTCTGGTATCTTCTTCAATTTCTTTCTTCAAAGACTTAAAGTTCTTGTCAAATAGGTCTTTCACTTCTTTGGTTAGTGTTACCCCAAGATATTTTATGTTATTTGTGGCTATTGTAAAAGGTGTTGTTTCTCTGATTTCTTTCTCAGCTTCTTTATCATTTGTATTTAGAAGGGCTACTGATTTTTTTGAGTTGACCTTTTAGACTGCCACATTACTGAAGGTATTTATCAGCTGTAGGAGTTCCCTGGCATAGTTTTCGAGGTCACTTATATATACTATCATATCATCTGCAAATAACAAAAGTTTGACTTCTTCCTTTCCAATTTGAATCCCCTTGATCTCTTTTTGTTGTCATCAAGAACTATGTTGAAGAGATTTGAACAAGATAGCCTTGTCTGATTCCTAATTTTAGTGGAATTGTTTTGAGTTTCTCTCCATTTAATTTGATGTTGGATGTTGGCTTCATGTATATTGATTTTATTATGTTTAGGTATGTTCCTTGTATCCCTGATCTTTCTAAGAGCTTTATCATGAAGGGGTGTTGGATTTTGTCAAATTCTTTTTCAGCATCTAATGAAATGATCATGCTTTTTTTTCTTTCAGTTTATTTATATGATGGATTACATTGATAGATTTTCATATGTTGAACCAGCCCTACATCTCTGGGATGAAGCTGATTTGATCATGATGAATAATTTTTTTATGTGTTCTTGGATTCTATCAAAAAGATAGAGGTAGTGTCTGTCTTTGAGGTTGAGGTGTGTTTCTTATATACACCAGAAGGCTGGATCCTGTTTTCGTATCCATTCTCTTAGTCTGTGTCTTTTTATAGATAAATTGAGTTCATTGATATTAAGAGATATTAATGACCATCCTGTTATTTTTCAGTTGTAATAGTTGCGTGTTTCTTTTCTTTGGATTTTGCTGGTGGGAGGTTATCTGTTGCCTGTGCTTTTGTGGGTGCAGTTAGCTTCCTTGGGTTGGGGTTTTCCTTCTAATACTTTCTGTAGGGCTGGCTTTGTGGATACGTATTGTTTAAATCTGTTTTTCTCATGGAATATCTTGTTTTCTCCATTGATGGTGAATGAAAGCTTTGCTGGGTATAGTAGTCTGGCCTTGCATCTGTGGTCTCTTAGTGTCTGCAGCACATCTCCCCAGGACCTTCTGGCTTTCGTTGTTTCCATTGAGAAGTCAGCTATAATTCTGATAGGTCTACCTTTATATGTTACTTGACCTTTTGCCTTTGCAGTTCTTAATATTCTTTCTTTATTCTGTATGTTTTGTGTTTTGCTTTTTTATTTACTCTATTTGGTGTTCTGTAAGCTTCTTGTACCTTCTATAGGGATATCCTTCTTTATGTTGGAAAAGTTTTTGTCTATGATTTTGTTGAATATATTTTCTTTGTCTTTGAGCTGGAGTTCTTCTCCCTCTTCTACCCTTATTATTCTTAGGTTTGGTCTTTTCATGGTGTCTCAGATTTCCTGGATGTTTAGTGTTAAGAATTTGTTCAGTTTAATGTTTTGTTTGACCAATAAATCAATTTCCTCTATAGTATCTTCAACACCTGAGATTCTCTCTTCCATCTCTTTTATTCTGTTGGTTATACTTGCCTCTGTAGTTCCTTTCCATTTATCCAGATTTTCCATGTCCAGAATTCCCAGGTTTTGTGTTTTCTTTATCACCTCTGTAATTCAAGTCTTGAACTGTTTGCTTCACCTGTTTCATTATTTTTTCTTGGTTTTCTTGGGCTTCTTTGAGGGATTTATTAATTTCTTCCAATTATTTTGTCTCTTCCTCTATTTCTTTAAGGTAGTTTTTCATTTCCTCTTTAAAGGTCTCCATTACTTTTATAAAGTTATGTTTAAAGTCATTTTCTTCTCCTTTGTCTGGGTTAGGATCATCAAGTCTTCTTGTTGTGTGACCACTGGGTTCTGGTGTTACCATGTTGCTTTTTAGGCTGTTGGATGAATTCTCTCATTGGCACCTACCCATCTCTTCCTCAACTGATGCCAGCAGCGTCTTTGCGTCTTGGTTCAATCCTTGCAGTGGCTGGCTGAATCTTTGGGTTCTTGGTCAGGTCTGCACTGTCCTTGTCTGTGTCTCAGGGAGCCTCTGAGGTCTCTCTTAGCCTGCTCTTTTGATCTGTTCTCCTGGTTTACTCTCTTGGTCCACTCTGTGCAGTCACAGCTTATGCTTTATGGTTCCTCTCTTGATCCTCTCTCTTTGTCCCCTCTCTTGGTCCTCTATGCAGGAAATTCTCCTGCTGGATGGCTAGATAAGCTTAGGCAGGTGGTGGAGGGGCCTGGGGTTTTGCCCCCATTATCCTTATCTATGTTAGCTGCATGGCTCAGTACCTTTTTCAGTGTGGCAAGTCACATCCTGCTTCTTCCGTGGTCTGGGCAGGACTGCAGAAAGAGCTTCCTTCTTCCCAGAATGCTCCTGTTCTCATTGCCCCACCTCTACTTCTTGTCTGGTTGTCCCATCTATACTTCCTGCCTGGCTAATGACCAATCGGCATTTATTTAAAACATAAGTGATAGAATATAGAATTGTCCTACACCAGAGGGCCTATAGAGTGGGGTATCCTGCTGGGTGACTGGTCAGTCACTTCTTAGTCCTCTCTGCATTGTAGCAAGCTGTGTTTCAGACTTCCACCATGGTTACAGGAGGATAGGTGAGTTTGGGGGTGGGATGGTACTTGTGGCTTGTGGGGTCTGGTAGATGGGGGTAGATATTGGGACAATCTACCTGCAGGAAACTCTCCTGCTGGCTGGCTAGAGAAGCCAAAGCAGTTGGGGGAGGAGTCCAGGGTTTTGCCCCACTATAGAGGGCCCAGAGAGTGGGGTGTCCCACCAGGTGGCTGGTTACTCACCTCTTGGTTCTCTCTGTATTGTAGCAAGCCATGTTTCAAAGTTCTACCGAGGATGCAGGAGGATAAGCCCACACCAGACATTTTCATCATAATCTGCCTCTGAAAAAAACAAAAGGAAAAACAAAAACCTCTCTGCCTGTACCAATAACAGTCACTCCATGTTCCCACCTGACTTTCAGACCTAGGTAGCCACCAATCATCTTTCTGTCTCTAGACACAGTCCCATCATTTTATACAAATGGAATCATATATCTGTGGTCTTTTGGGCTTGGCTTCCTTCACCTAACAGACATTTTATAGCTCTCCACACTAAACCTGTTATGATATTCCATCACATGGAAGTTTTACTTTTAATTTCTTTAAAATTGTTATTTATGTATTCATCTACCAATGGTTATTTAGGTTTTTTTCCACTTTGAACTAATCATGAGCAATTTTGACATATATTCACATGTATAGTCAGGACTATAATTCATGGGTTATAATGGCAACTCTATATTTAACTTTTGAGAACTTGCTGGACTGTTTTCCAAACAAACAGCTTTATTTTCTAGTCCCATTTAAATTATCCACATCCTCACTGTTATTTTTTTGCCAGTAATTTTTATTACATTTGGCTCCTGATTTGTTACAAAAATCTGCTTACAAAATCTTTTGCTCCCAATGTCCTATAAAAGCAGGATATGTTCCTGTTTCCTATCTCTGTCCCTGGCCTTCACTTAGGCTAAGTACCAATAACCCAGTTCCATCGACACTTTCTCCTGCGTTCCACCCAAGTCCTTGAAGATCACACAGGATGGGGAAAAGCATTTGAACATCAATTCATTTAACTAGGAGATAATTTCCAGAATACATTGGAACTCAAGAAGTCAACATCAAAAGAGTGATAATAATAACAATAATAGGGTTTAAAGTGGTCAAATGATATGAATATACATTCCTCAAAAAGAAGACATACAAATGATGAACAAATATATGAGAAATAAATTATCAAGGAGATTCGTTTTGAAATTCACAGTAGAGATAGTCTCATCTATGTTAGAATGGCTATAAATTAAAAAGATAAAAAGAAATATTAGGTAGTGAGGGCGCAGGGAAAAGGAAAACTCATATTCTACCAGTGTAAGTTACTATAGCCACTAAGGAAAATACTACAGAAAGTACTCAAAAAAACAAAAATTGATTCACTATATGATCCAGCAATGTCACATTATTTCCCCAAAGGATATAAAGTCAACATATCAAGGAACTAGTCTGAAACAGACATGGACAAGAGTAGATATCTGTTTCATATGCTATATGGAATACTATTTACAATAGAATTGTGTAGTGGTTGAGACTGTGCATTTTAAACACATGCTTCAGCTACCCCAGGTGTATGACCAAGATGTGGATTTAATTGAGGTGTCTGTCTCTAAATGGATTTTTAAAATGTGCTATATGTACAATTGAATTATTTCAGCCACAAAAAGAATAAACAATATTGTTTGTGGCAAACATGGATGGAAGTCATAATGCTAAGCAAAACAAACCAGACACAGAAATACAACAAATGTCGCATTTTACTCATCTGTGAAATCTAAAAACACTCAATTTATAGAACAAATGAGCAGAATAGTAATTACAAGAGATCAGGGAGAGGATGGGGGGGACAGGCTGCTTATTGGGCACAAAGTCAGCCATAGCTAGAGAGGAGGCAATGCTGGTGTTATTTTGTACAAGGGTTATCACTGTGGTCAATACAGTGTCATTTTATATCCATAGCACCTACAGGAAAAATTCCAAATGCTCTGTTTTCTTAACATTTCTCACAAAGAAGTGTTCAGTGTTTGATAGACTGTAAGTAAACCAAGAGTAGATTATTATGCAATGTGTGACCTGTGATTATACCAAAACACCACACTATAGCCTATAAAATGCACTGTAGTTATCTGCTAAAAGTTATTTTCATTGAAAATTTGTTGCTCATCTGTAACATTTTTACTTTTATATTTTTATAATTTAAGATGATTTTTAATTTAAATATACTTTGATCACATTCTATGCTCCATAGTTCATCCAGATCCTCTCCTCTCCTCTTCCTTATCTACCAAAATTAAAGTTCTTTCTCAAAAAGCAAAAAGCAAAAACCCAATATGACAAAAGCTAGAAAATAAAATACAATATCATACCAAAAGAAAACAAACAAGCAAACAAAAAAACCTACCAAACTACTACTAAATAAAAGTGCAAGCAGAGAGAGAGAGAAAGAGAGAGAGAGAGAGAGAGAGAGAGAGAGAGAGAGAGAGAGAGAGAGAGAGAGAAACTGTGGAGTTTATATATTGGTATAAATGACAATTATAGGGGGCCTTGAGTACCAGCCTCAGTATCCTCTCAGAGCTCAGAAAAGGATGTCTATGGCAGGCGAGGATCTGAGGGTAAAAAATTACCTCTGCATGTTCTTTATTTTTTGTGTGAGGGGAGAGAGTGAAGTGAAGGGGCACAGAGAAGAAGAAGAAGAAGGGGAACAATAAGGAGAAGAAAGAAGATTAAGGGAAAGAGAGGTAGAAGAAGAAGTAGCGAGGTGGAGGAGGAAGAGATCTCCACAAGGTTTCTAGTTTTTACAGACATAGTTGGAAAATTCAGCTGAAGGAGCAGAAGAATTCAATAGGCAAAGAAAAATGATAATATGCATATCAAAATCACAAAAAAGGCAGGTAGAACCTGACAGGTGATACCACCCAGGAAAGAGCCAGCATCCAAGGGGAAGTACCTGACATCCCAAACCATTAGATAAAGTTACTAACATCCCTGAATCCTGGATTCACCCATTCTCCTTATCTAATCTCTTGTGATAACCAGCTTTAGGGATGCCCAGATTTGTTTGTTAGTAAAAGTGGGGTACGCTACCTTCCTACTCTATGCCTGTCTTCTATATATATTTTTATGTGATCTGTTAGCAGGTAATTTTGTGGGACTGACTCTATGTAAATTTGACTGTTAGAACAAAGAATGAATGTTATCACTCTAAGGCCTCATGGTGTGGGGGAATGGAGCAAGGTCACTCTGTTGCCTATGCAGAAGTTACACTGCTGAGGTGTTTTGGGAATGAATCCCATTTTGAAGGGAAGAATCATGGTTTCACAAGGTTTTGACATATGACAATGACTTTTCCAGAAGACAAGTGTTCCTGCAGCTCTGCAAAACAGGGTGTCCTGTAAGCTGCCCACTTGTGGCTCTGCCTTTATCAATCTGCCAGCTGTGCTTTTACTGTAGAGTCTTGTGCTCCAACAGACAATCCCATTGTTAACCTTTACCCTAGTAGCTAAGTATATATTCATTCATTCATTTTTTGAAATAATAAAATCAAACATAAAAAGATAAAACAGAAACTGTAACATTGAAGTTAGATGAGCCAAACCAACAGAAGGAAAAGAGATGGTACAAGACTCAGAAACCCACTTGTTTGCACACTCAGGAATCCCATAAAAAACACTAAACTAGAAACCATAATATAAGCAGAAAGGACCTAGTACAGACCTAAGCAGGCCGTATGGTTGCTGCTTCAGTCTCGTGAAGTTCATATGAGCTTTGACCATGTTGATTTTGAGGGCCTTGTTCACCTGGTGTCATCTAACCTCCCTGGCTCTTACACCCTTTCCACCTCCTCTTCCATAGGATTTCCTGAGCCCTGTGGGGAGGGATTTGATGGAGCCATCCCATTTAAAGCTGTGTCTCTCTCTCCCTGTATAACATCTGGCTGTGGGTCTCTGCATTAGTTCCCATCTGCTACAGGAGGAAGATTCTCTAATGATGGCTGAACAAGGCACTGATGGTTGAGTATAGCAGAATATCATTAGGAGTCATTTTAAAACTATATCTTTTCCATTTTTATTTACTTTTGTTAATTAATTTATTAATGTTCACAGGCTGATCAGTTTCCCCTCCTCCCCTCTTCTCCTCCCAGTCCCTCTACAAACTTCCTTCCTTCATCTACTCCTCCTCCTCCTTTCTCTTCAGAAAAGGCCAAGCCTCCCATGTATATCAACCAGCTATGCTATATCAAGTTGCAATAAGACTAGGCACCTCCTCTCCTACTGAGGCTGGATGAGAAAACCCAGTAGGAGGAAAAGGTCCCAAGAGCAGGTAACAGGTCAGAGACAGCCACTGCTCCCTTTGTTAGGAATGCCACAATAAGACCAAGCTACACAATTATAACATGTGTGTAGAGGGCCTTGGTTACTCCCATCAAAGTTCCCTGGTTGTTGGTTCAGTTTTTGTGAGCCCCTATGATCCCAGGTTAGTTTATTCTGTGGTTTTCTTGGGGTCTCCTTGACCCCTCTGGCTCCCACAATTCTTCCTCCTCCTCTTTCACAGGATTCCCCGAGGTCTACCTAAGGTTTGGCCAATGGTCTCTGCATCTGTTTCGATCTGTTGCTGAATGAAGTCTCTCTGATGACAATTTTTTTTTCCATTTTTTAAGATAAATAGCATTTGGCTTTGCCCTAGGTCCCTGGAATATCTAGTCTCAGGTTCTTAGTCACCCAAGCAGTATTGGATATGAGTTCCATCTCATAGAGTGGCCTTAAATCAGATCAGTTATTGGTTGGTTTCTCCCACAAGTTTTGTGCCACCACTGCCCTAACATATCTCGCGAGCAGGTGTTTCCATTTCCATTGATGGTGTTTACACTTCTCTTTTGTACCTTTCTATATCAAAGCTATTGGAACATAGGAGTGAAGGTTCTGTGTAGGCACCATCTCAACTTTTCCATTTACAATGAGTTGTGTAGGTGTTGTCTTCAGCAATAGGGACTTGCTGTGCATGTATGGAGAGCAACCTATAGTCTTGGCAACAGCCTGGGGTGTTTGGAGATTTCTGTGGTGCCCTTTGTCAAACTAATTCAGATGTAACCCAGCCCAGTACTTCATTTGGTAACAAGAGTTGCCATTATTTGGTCGTTTCATTTAAATGACCTTCATATTTGTATATATTTTGTGAAGCTTGTACTATATTAGGTTTTAATATTAACCCTCAAATGGCCTTTAATTTTAGCTGTCTCTCCCTGTTTTCCTCTATGTTCCTCCTCTTCCCCCCTGTTATGAGCTGGGGACTTTAGCTCCAGGTTCTTTTCCAAGTCATTACTATGAGGACTCTGTGCGGTTCATCCCAGAGAGTGATGAGTAACCAGACCAATCAAGAGAATTGTCTTTATACTGAATCTTTACTAGCAACTTCAATATATAATACAACAATGGGGGTTACAATCTTAATAGGCATGGGGGTTTGATGATGGGTAACACAGAAGCAATTCAATATAACCTTAATACAACTTATCACTTAACATTTCCCAATCTTCACAATTATCCATAAGATATCTCAACATTTCGTATACTAAACATATGTGTTAACTAATCTATTCTCTTCTCTTAACACTTCATACACACATTAAATAGCATCATACGACCTGGTATTCTTCAGCTTAAAAAGGACTTTTTGGATTTCTTCAGGCTGGACGCTTGGCCACACTGGGGGCTTGACAGCGAGGCTCGACTCTTGACCCCGTAGTCTGCGCTGGGGAGATAAGGCGCTCGATGTCCTGCTCTCAGGCTGGTCTCGGGTGCTGGATCAGTTCTTGACCGCGTAATCTGTGGCCTGGTCTCAGAAGGCAACGCGTTCTGCCTGTGCTCAGGATGCAGGGCCTTTGGACTCTGCTTTTCGGGTGGCAGAGTCTCAGGAGGCAAGGCTTTTAGTTCTCTGCTCTCGAGATGGCAAAGCGTTCTGTCTGTTCTCGAGTCAGGAGGCGAAGCTCTGCTCTCGGGATGGCAAAGCATTAAATGTTTAGGCAAGGCACTAAATGTTTCTGCTTTTCGGGAGGCAGGCTTGGAGGATCTCTCTCTCTATGAGGCCTGGCACCTGAGCCATCTTTGAAGAGTGAAAAACCTGCCCTGCTTCTGCCCTCTCTTTTTATGCCAGTTTGAACCTGTCCCTTGTCCAGCTCTTCTGATAGCCAGATGTCCTGGGTTATCAGTATCGACTGACCACAGAAGGGTGGGGGTCCTTCTCGTGCGGCAAGGCTACTTTTGTTACCA
>PVIU01022951.1:0-28367 GCA_004026605.1 Ondatra zibethicus | reverse complement strand
TTAAGCCATTTATCTCTTTATGCATTTCAACTCCACATCAAATACAATCATAGCTCCAGCTACCCCACAGCAAACACAGTTGCCAGTTAAATCGCATCTTGTGCTGGTTTTCCTTGTCTGAGCAAGGAACACACTGTGCGCAGACTCAAGGACACACATGCAGGCTCACAGGCCCAAAGCCTCCAGCTGAACCAGCAGCCGTTCACAGCTGCCTGGAGCAGAGGAAAGGGGAATGTTGGCATCTCTCCGTGGTCCTGAGAGCTGCAAGGTGGCTGAGTTTCCCTTAATTGCTCTGACCTCAGCTTCTGGGTTCTGGGGACTCCCGTAGCTTGGCCTCATTTGCAGACATAACAGGGAGATGCTGAGTAGTCAGTCTGTGCCTGCCTTCTGGGTGGTCCAGGGACAGTATTCTAGTTTTATTCTGTTGCTATGATAGATGCCATGGCCAACAATAACATGGCAAGGCTGAAGAGATGGCTCAGTGGGTAAGAGCATTGACTGTTGTTTCACAGGCCTTGGGTTTGATTCTCAGCACCTACTCACAGTTCACAACTGTCTATAACTCCAGTTCTAGGTGATCCAGTGGCCTCTTCAGGCCTCTGTAGGCACTAAGTTCACATGTGCACAGACACACACCCAGGCAAAAGACTCATAAAAATAAAATAAAATAACTTGGGGGTGAAGGGTTTGTTTTATTGTATACCTCCAGGGCACAGTCCATCATTGAGGAAAGCCAGGGTAGGAGCCCAAGCAGGAAACGAAGCAGAAATGACAGGGGAATGCTTCTTACTCTCTCGCTCTTTTATACATCCCAGGGCCATCTGCCTAGGGATGGTGCCACCCACAGTGGGATAGCTTATCTAGAGCAAGGAGATGGTGCAGTCCCCACGGCAGTTCTCATTGGGAGCATGTGTTTGAAAGGGACACAGCTCTGCAAGGGACCCTGAAACCCAGGACAAAGGTAAGTGATAAAGGATCGAGCACACATCCGGGTACTCAGGCATGCAAACTGTGTCCAGGCTATGCTGCTCTAAGACACGGGAGATGTATTGGTTATTTTCCTCATGGATGTGGCAAAGGACTGATGAAAATGACCTAAGGAAGTTAGGTTTTATTTTCTCCAGGGAAGAATCCATCGAGGCTGCAGAAACTTGAGGCAGGCGATCACATTGCATTCAGTGTCAGGAAGCAGAGAACAATGAACACTGGTGCTCAATTGGCTTTGCTCATTTTGTTCACTCTGAGAACCCAGCCTATGGATAGCTGCTGCCCACATTTAGAATGAGTTTCCCTTTCCAATTAACCCAATCTAGAAGTTCCTTCACAGGCATGTCTGGAGCTGATTCTGCATCCTTCAAGGTTTGGTTATAAAAATTAACCATCAGAGAAGAATATTAAAAGTACATGGTATCAGCACACACGGTGTCAGCACACACGGTGTCAGCACACACGGTGTCAGCACACACGGTATCATCACACGGTGTCAGCACACATGGTGTCAGCACACACGGTGTCAGCACACACGGTGTCATCACACGGTGTCAGCACACACGGTGTCAGCACACATGGTGTCAGCACACACGGTGTCAGCACACACGGTATCATCACATGGTGTCAGCACACATGGTGTCAGCACACACGGTGTCAGCACACACGGTATCATCACACGGTGTCAGCACACACGGTGTCAGCACACACGGTTTCATCACACGGTGTCAGCACACGGTGTCAGCACACACGGTGTCAGCACACGGTGTCAACACACATGGTGTCAACACACGGTGTCAGCACACAGTGGCCTATGCCAGGCTGCCTGTGACTCCTGGGGCTCAGCCGACTGAGGACTCCACGCCCTCCGTGAGAGACCCTGCAGTGTCTAATGCCCACTGGGATGACAGGAACTGTTAGTCTTGAGTGACAGTTTTCCAGGTCTCCAGGTCTGCAGAAAATAAGAGTCTGATTCTCCCAGGGAAACAGCGTGGCTCTCCAGGGATGTCTCCCTACCAACAGCTGTCAGAACTCCAGTTTAAGAACCACCCTCATTGTGTCAATGGCAAGGAGAGGAAGTTAGAAATCCTGAGATCCTGCCCAGGCCTGAGAGCTGGGGATCCAGCTCCACTAAGATTCACCCCTCTTCCATCAGACTGGGCACCCTGTGTTGAGACTTGTTCTCCATTTTCATACAGTGGGGTTTGATGGTATGAGCGCAGAATTGGAAGGAATGTTGACACACTTCCTTAGTGGCATGGAGACACTGAGGACATGCCTCTGTCCTTCTGAGTTAACTTTTGACCTATGACTGCATCTCTTCTATTTTGGGAGAGCCCTATGCTCACATCCTAAGGCTTCCATAAGGAGTGCAGCCTGGTACGTCTGTACAGCAGAGGTCCAAGATCAAACTTGGGCAAAAGGACTCTTTTTGAGGCTCCTGGAACTGTTGCTGGCCATTCCCACCACTGTTGAGATTTTTGTACAATGTATTTTGATGATATATACTCTCTGTTTCTCTAACTCTTCCTAGATCCACACCTTCCTCCCCACCCCCAACTTCCTGGCCTCTTTATATATTCTTTAATAACCTTGGGGTGGATGACACAGCTGTTTACAGCCGAGTGTTCCACACACACTTAATGCGTAATCCTCTGCACTCTGACCGGCTGTGAATTTCTGTATTAACCTAGGTCCACTGCATAAGGAAGTGATTTCTTCCTGTGTGGACAACACCAGGATGGCATGAAGGCTACCCTGGTGACCCCTCACCCAAATGATCTCATTTTAGCTTAGTTCCCTCTTCACAAACAACTTCAATCCACTCCCCACACTCTAACATGCTCACACTTACACAACACACTCTTGAGAGCCTGGAGTTCAGACATCAGCGTGTGAACTTGGGGGACACATGCTTCCCTACACGTGTGTTTTCTTTGTTGAAGGATCTGGCTCCATGGTCCATCTGATGTCCTGTCCCTGTGATGGTATAATGGAACATGGCTCAGCTTTTACAGCCTCGTCACAGCATCCAGGAGAAAAAGGCTCCCCAGTGATGCAGGATGTCCTTCTGTGTGCTGAGAATATGCGTTGCTTTTGTTGGCTGATGAATAAACCTGCTTTAGTCTATGGCAGAGCAGACTATAGCTAGGCAGAATAGCCAAACTAAATATAGGGAGAAAGAAGGCAGAGTCAGGGAGATGCAAGTAGTTGCTGGGGAAGCAAGATGTGAGGTAACAAGACATGAGCCTCATGATAAAATATAAACTAATTTCATTTAAATGTAAGAGCTAGACAGTAATAAGCCTGAGCCATCAGCCAAACAATTATAATATTAAGCCTCTGAGTAATTATTTTCTAAACAGCTGTGTGACTGGGTGGGACACAGAAAAGCTTCCAGCTACACCCCAACTCTATTCCAATGGAACCACAGATATTCCATGCCTGACACTCTGCTCAGTCACAAAGATATGAAGTTGGTTCTATGACAGAAGGTAATGCTTCTTATGTCTACCCTGGGATGACATAACATCTCCTCAGAAGGGTGAGAGTGATTGCCATGATTGACTAGTCATGTCTGCATGGGAGCACACCCCGGGAACAGCGGCTCATGTGTTGTGAAGTTCCCAAGACCGACTCAACCTGAGTCTCCTCCACCTGCTGGCAGTCGAGTTTGGAAGAGATTGCACAGTTCCCCTGTAGTTTAGAGACAACATTGGAGCTGAGCTCTTTGAATTCAAATTCCTAACTTATTATTGAATGTTCCCCCAGAAGATTCACACACAGGACTTTGATGATTAAAACATAAAAACCAAGGTAGTTCATTGATATTTTTTTTTGAAAATGTGAATAAAGAAAATTATCAGAGATGTTCTCAGCTTGTTGTAGAGGTCGTCTCTACTGTCATAGTGGAAACTGTAGAGTGGTGTCGCAGGGCTGAAGAGCAGGTCATGGGATGAATAAGACCCAATTGAGCCTACTTGCTAAGCTCCATTACCCCAGAGGATGTGCTGTCAGAGAGTTAAATGTAGTCTTTTTCTGGGGCCGCATGGGTTGGAGACTTTTCGTGATCAGTGTTTGACGAATTCTTGAGGGATGAGCAGAAATCCCTCATGCAAGGAAGAGTAAGGAAATACCTGAGAGGTGGGGTGAACAGAGCAAGGCTCAGGGGAAAGAGAGTTCCCGAGAGACTGGAACCCCAACCACACTGGGTTTTGGGCAGTATCCTTTACCCCAACTAGACATTCGGGCTTTCTCCAAAGCCTTTGCCTCTCAGCAGTCTTCTTACTGCTGAGTAATTCATGATAGGGAGCTATCTGCTGCCCCTTTAGCTATGACTGCCAGGCCTAGTGACCCACAGGGGCTCAGAGAACCCAACCAAGTCTTTATAATAACTGTGATGTCTCATTACAGCAAAAGCCAATTGATGAAACTCAGCAAAAGAAAAGGCAAAGTAGGGCGAGGGACAAGCCAGGCCAGGCATGAGGCTGCAAAGGCCTAAATGAGGTCATCCTGGCTGATGATGGACATGAAGCAGCAGCTTGGCCGGCCTTGCTTCCTCCTCCAGCCCCTCCACAGCTAAGCTAATGCCCCTTCATGAGTTACGTGACAAGTATGATATTTAATGTATTTCCTACACTGAAACCAAATGAAAACACAATTAGTGAGTGTCTCTGAGGAAACTTCTGGAACATACAGCATTCACACCAAAGAGTCTTGTGAATCAGGTCAGTAGATTGTGCTGGTCACCGAGGAAGCTTCATCTGTTATTCAGGTCTTGCACAGAGAGAAGAAAATAGGGGGAACTCACTGCCCTCTTGTCTGCCTTTAGCTTGAGCTATGACATCCCTTCTCTCCTGCTCTTGGATTGGGTTCATCCAGAAGCCAGTGGTCAGGGTCGGGCTTTCCCTGGATCTGCTGTCACCTCTTCATCATGCCAGCATCCTCAGACTCCTGTCCAGTGGCTCAGATTCTCCCTTCTGCAGCCTCCTGGGAAAAATCCCTGCCAGCTGCCATCTACCGCCGACCACCTTGTTCAGGTGCCACTCCTTGCCCCTCTTTACCTGGTCATTCTCTCCTGGGACCTTGATTACCTAAAAACCCACACTTGGCAGCCTCACTAACTTGAAAAAAAAAATGTGCTGGTCCCGTGAATCCTCAGAAGGGTGCACTAGAGGAAACCCAGGCCAAATTCCCAGGGATGGAATCAGAACTGTTCACATACTGCTACTCAAAGAAGTTCTGCCAGCTGGGTGGTGGTGGCATATGCCTTTATCTCAGCACTTGAGAGGCAAAGGCAGATAAATCTCTGAGACCTCTGAGTTCGAGCTCAGCCTGGTCAACAGAGTGAGTTCCAGGGCTACACAGAGAAACCCCGTCTTGAAGAAGTTGTGTCACCGTGTGGTTGGCTTATGCGTATGTCTGGGGGAAGAGGTTAAAGCAGTCGTCATGGAGGAGGAACCCTCTGTAGACTGTCACTCACTCTGTCATCCCTGCCGCCCTAGACACAAAGGTGCTTCCTCGAACTTCGAGCCACCCCAGCTCACAGCCTGGACCTAAGGAGCTGTACATGGGTTCTGAAATCTTGAGCCTTTGGGTTTCACAGTGGCGAACTCACTTCCTTCCTTACAGCCTTGCATGGGTTTCATGCTGCTTCCTTCCAGAAGTCATTGCTTCTGTTTTTCCCTGATGCTAGCTGGTTGCTCTGCCTCAGACCATCCCGACCTCACCCCTTCACTCATGTCTCCTCACTTACCCAGCCACCCTCACCCATGACTCATTGTGTCCTAGTTACCTTTAGATATCTAGTGTCACATGAGAAGGGAGTCCCAATCGACTGGAGCCATTGCTTACATTCTCACTTGGTCACCAAGCAGTCTTTCTCTGGTGTGACAAATGACAGTTAGGGGTAGAGCTAGTCTTTGGGATTCTAACCTCTTCCTGTCAGGCTAGGAGAGTCAGGAGAACCTCAGAATCCCCACATGGGTGTGTCTGGAAATTTTATATAATACCATTGTCTTGTTTGATGGCACCAAGGTAGGTGTGCCTGTATTCACCAAGAGGGGACCCCTGATCATCCCCGTTCAGGCAGCTAGACACTAAAGGTCACAAATCATCACTGTGGTATGTGGCACTAAATGTTGTGAGGCCACAAGTAAGAATGAGGCAAATAAAAGTAAAGAGGACAGCGGGGTCATAGCAAGTCATAGTCCCCTAACTCACCGACCCCAGCATATGTGTTCTGAAAGCCCACAGGCTCAGAGTCAAAGTCCTTCATGGCTACCTGTGTCTTCCTCATCTAGCACTGCCTCATGATTGAAATGTGGACTCTCTCCCCCTCACATACATACACCCTTTCATGTGGATGTGAGATGTTGCTCTGTATGCTGGGAATATGATCCCCCCCACACACTGGTTACTAAAGAAGTTGATCTGGCCAATAACCAGTCAGAATAGAGCCAGGCAGGAAATCCAAATAGAGATACATGGAGAAAAATGGCAGAGTCAGAGAGATGGCAACAGAAGCAGAATGCTGAGAGATCACATCTTACTAGCACACAGGAAAGAGAATGCTGAGAGACCACATCTTACTAGCACACAGGAAAGAGAATGCTAAGAGATCACATCTTACTAGCACACAGGAAGCAGAATGCTGAGAGATCACATCTTACTAGCACACAGGAAGGAGAAGCTACACATCAAAAAGCCTGCCCCCAGTGACATATTTCCTCCATCAAGGCTGCCTCTTCTGAAAGTGATGCAACCTCCCCAAGTGGGGAACAGGTATTCAAATATTTGGGGGACAAATACAGTGCTTCAGCCAGGGGAGGGTGCAACCAATCCAGCAATCCATGAGCACAGCTGTCTATTAGGGCTATATGGTATGTGAAACCCACACCCATCAGCCAGCAGATGGAGAAGATGTGGAGTCCTCTGGCAGGATCTGTCCCTGTCTTCCATGGCAGATTTTGTTCTCACCACAGGCTATCTTGAGTGATCCCCCTTCCCCTCCTACATACATCCATTCCCCAGCCCTAACAGCATCTGAGAAGGAAGTAAACAAAGTGCCCCAAACTTTCAGGGTCACAAGGAAACCTCTCCGCACGTGCTAAGAGGTAAGAGAAGTGTGCCCCCAAGCTGCAGCCTGGGAAGTTGACCAGGCCGTGCTAATAGAAGCTAAGACTGACTCTGGGGAGATTAACGCTAGAAGACACAAAGCCGTGTCTTGTACCAGGGTCACTCCAGAAACTGCATCGCTAAAAAATGCTTTTCTGGGTCACGGTAATAACGTTACAAGGAAATGGCTACAAGCCTGAGTGGATGGCTGGAGTGAGTGTGGAAATGGACTAGAATGGTACAGAGCTGTCTGGGTGATGAGGAGAGGTAAATGACCCCACTGTGCACGAGTGAGGGTGGGTTCCAGAAAGGCTTTCAATCCAGAACACTGCACGATGAGAGAAGGGGTGAGGGTCACACGGGACCCACACCCAGGGGTCTGAAATGAAAGGAAAAGAGTCACTCCTCGAAATAATACAGCAACAGCAAACTAAACAAGCTGCCTGAATTCTGGTCCTCTCGGGGCAGCCACCAAGTGCACCCCTCCCACATTGCACTGCCCTAGAACTTTCCAAGCAGCTCAGAGAGATCGGGTTGTCAGGAAGCAGTGACAACTCTTGCCTAACATGATCTGCCACTGCACCACCGGACATCAGAGAAAGACTGTGACTAGATGCAAGCTGCCTGCTGTTCCAGTCCCAGCTTCAGGCCACTTCTAGCACCTTGTCCAAGCCAAACTCCATGTTTCCTGCACCTGCCGTAGCAGATTGGTCCTGATTCACCGGCTCCGAGTGTCCTGTCTGTCTTTATCATCATCCTGGCATCTCACGAACAAAGCCATCTTTACTAGTCCATAATAAAGTGTCTGTGCCCTCTTTCCCAAGGCCTCGCCCTTCTCCTGGATTCTAGAACTGTGGTCTGGGGCTCCAAAGCCTTTTCACTGAGGAACCAGCAATGGCCTTGGCCTTGACCTTATCTTCCTCTGACTGGACCACTCTCTGAGCTTCCTGAGCTGCCTGGAGGCCAAGCCAACATACAACCTAGAATCATCCACGTCCACACTCCTAGCTGCCATGTGACACCCCTTTTGCTGGGTCCATGCAACCCAAGAACAGGACGCAGGTCCTTCTGGGCCTGTGACCCTCTTTCTGGAACCTCTTAACTACAAAAGCTGACTGAGCAGTGCAGGAAAATTTCGACTTTGTTCTGGGAACGAGGATAAACCGGGAGAGATAGCCTATGGGTCCACCCACAATGAAGGAAGAGTTAGTGCTGTCACGAACCAGAGGACCAAAGGACTAAGAGGATGCTTCTTGGTGGTTGGGTCCATCCTGGAGAGGAGGGACCACCTTCCTTTAGCCTTCACATGCATTGATTTCCTGCTGAACTCAAAGCCAACTGTGTCAATGGCAGTGGTGGGCTGGGACACCACCGGGCTGAAGCACTGCAATAGGGACGGATGGAAATGAGATGAGCTGGGTGAGTCTCCGGGGCAACGCAGTACCCTTTCTGGATGAAGCCAGTTGTATCCCATCCCGTCTAATACCACGGCCACAGCAGCGATGGCGGTTCCAGGCTAGCTCTGCAGATGTGTGTAAGCAAGTGTCGTGTTTCTGTGGCAAACTGCTGGATGTAAACAACCTCAGAGTGGAGGGGGCTCTTTTGCCTCATGGTTTCAGAAGGTTCAATCCTTCCTGATGGACAGCGTGGTCCTCACCATGGTGAACCATAAAGCAGAGAGCAAACAGGAGGAGGTCAAGACTCTCAAAGACCCACTACCTCCAAGAAGGCTTCATCTCTGCAGTCTGCGAACCTACAAAATGCGAACATCAGCCAGGACCGAGCAGTGAACAGAAGCCTGTAGGGGACATTTCCCATTCAAACTGTGACGGTAAGCATCATTTTCAAAATGGAAGACTAGCTAGTACACTTAAGAAAGGACTGGTCTTCTGTGTGTGCATCTGTGTTTGTTTGGATGCTTGGTGACACCTCCATCCTTAGGGAGAGTTCCATGATTCTCTTCTATCTCACTGAAGGACCCCCCTAGACCTTCTCTTCAGGTGTGGAAATGACCACGGTGGGTTCAGATTTAGCCTGAACATCCAGGTTTAAATAATGTTCATAACACACTCTGACCTGCTCCCGAGACCCATCAGGCCATGCAACACAGCACTAAAGAACCACAGGGTCTTCAGCCGGATGACTCCCAACTCCCTGTTACAACGTAAAATCAACGACAGGAACCTAACAGGCACACAGACACCATATTTCCCACGTTAGACACTTGCAAGGCACAGAAGCAGAGCTGCAAACTTGGCATCGCCTTCCACACAACTGGAGCTGGTCTGCAGGCCTGAGTCCTGGACTGGGAGGAGGGGAGAATGTGACTCACTGTCACGAGAATGATCTACGTTCAGGTGGAAACTTCTTCACAATAAACATGAGTATTCAGCCCAGGCTGGCCTCAAACTCATGATCCTCCTGTCCTCCGCCTCCTTCTGCAAATCCTACCTGCCGGCACCTCCGCAATCAGCAGCGTGAGTACTTAAAACATGCTTTGTTAAATGTCGAAAACACCACCTAAGCTTGGGGCTCCATTTCCCAGCTGTCTCCGTCCTGTTCCTCCATCTCTCCTTTTCTCCTTCTCTGCTCCAACAGCCTGTAGACGGGTGCGGGCAGAAGCAGCAGGTAGAAGGTGAGGGGTGTGTGAGGGCCAGCTTTTCCTGAGTGACACCACACAGCCCATGCTGTTTCTCTACTTGCCTGTTCTTGCCTGAGCCTCCTGCCGTCCTGCTTCTCCCAGACATAACTGCACCAAAGCAAATGCAAAATTTGAAAATGCATTGTAACCAAATTGTGCCCTAACGTATTTACCATACCAGAACAGAGACCTGTCTGCAGAGCCAGCTGTGACTCGAGCCAACTGTGCTTGAGGGGAGAGTGTGATTGGATTCCTCTCTGACCTAAGTGTGGGCCTGTAAAAAGAAACCCTGGAAGGCTGGGCTGTAGAGGGAGCTGGCTGTATGTTCTGAGGAAAGGCTGTGTACATTAACACACACACACACACGCACACACACACACAAACCGACACATACACCTACACACACACACCTATACACATAAACACATATATTAAACACATACATCTATACACATACACCTGCACATAATCCATACATCTATACACTCAAACATATACACCTATACGCAGACCTACACACACCTGTGCATATATCATGCACACACACTTATACACATATGCATACACCTACACACAAACCCACAAATACACATACCTCCATACATATATACACAGCTACATACATGTACTCTCTCTCTCTCGCACAGACACACACACACACACACACACACACACACACACACACACAGAAGAGGCTTGAAGCTTCCTTTGTTCTCCTGGTCACATTTCCCAAGGTCTTGCTGTACTCTTACTGACTTGTGTCTTGCTCCACCTGTCTGGAAGTTTGGTTTTGCTCCCTTTCCTGCACCCTGGAGGGGTGTGGCCCTCCACTTTCAGAAAAATATGCTCCACGTGTCTGAGGAACCCAGGGCACTGGAAGTGCGGACAGAGTGAGAAACACAAGCAGAGAGGAGCAGGGCATGGCCCAGATAGGGAGGCCAGGGCGATTAAAATGACCAGTGTGTCAGGCACAAAATAGGAGCTCCTGACATCGACCGAGCATTGGGAATCAGGCCCTTATATCACCGCAGGAAATGGCCAATTTTATGCCAAGCGGGAGCCGTGCATCTTGAGGTAATGGTGAGTGTAATTCATGTCATTTGCACCGGCTACAGCTGCTTGCAACGAAAGCTCACCCTGAGCTCAGGTTTCCTGTCTGGGCGGCATTAAAGTCGGACCTTTCAGGAATATATTTAAAAGAATGGTAAAACATTTGCTGTGTTCTAAGGAAGACTAAGTGCCCTAGAGCCTGGCCAGATGGATGGTCCCCATCGACAGAGGAACACATGAACTGTGCCAGGCTCAGCCTACGGTTTAGCCCCCTTCCTGCCTCCCTGAACGCACACACCGTCACACATACTCACCGGCACACCCTCAAGCACACATCATCATTCCAAACACTCTACTCATTCACCTCTGCCAACCGTGACAGGCACCAGTAGGTGCCTAACATGCCTCAGGCTGCAGAAGCCTGAAGCCGTTGGACCCAGGAGTCGTTGGAATGTGCCAAGAAAGAGCCTTGGAGGACGGCTCCTTCGGCAGTAGCTCATCTCCCTGGAGAAGACCTGGCTGCTGGAATAAACATGGCAAATCTCTCTCCCGAGGGAGAGTTGAGAAGCAGGACTCCGCACAGTGGGCTGGGAAAGATGATCCCCGAGGATCAACGCTTCTTGAGAAAGCTTTAAAACAAGGCTTGTTCGCCATATTGGCCCAATTTTCCACCATGAACACAGGCTGCAACTGTTCAAAATCATGATGTTAGGTTTTAAATATGATCCTGAAACTCAACAAGCAGAACGAATTGGTGTTGGCCATGTGCTCTGTGCTCAGCAAAGCTCATATGTGCACACACACACACACACACACACACACACACACACACATACACACACCATAGGTAAGTTTGTAGCTGGCATTTTCTATGTATGACTGTATTACACACATTTCCCTAGAACTTCAGTGATATTAAGCTATAATTTTATATTTACCAATTTTCACTTTTTATAATAACCCATTTCTCCATGGGCTGAATGTATGTGTGTGAGTACTGAGGGAAGAGGTCAGTTTCTGATGTGGGATTCCCTGCTTTATGCCGTGAGTGTTTTATTATCATTGGTTAATAAAGAAGCTGATTTGGCCAGTAGCCAGGAAGAAAAGAGTCAAGCAGGAAATCCAAATAGAAATAGAGAAAAAAAAGGGTGGAGTCAGAGAGACACCAGCAGCTGCTGGGGAAACAGGATGTGAGGTAACAAGCCACAAACCTCGTGGTAGAATATAGAATAATAGAAAAGGGCTAATTTAAATAGTAAGAGCTAGTTAATAATAAGCCTGAGCTAATAGAACAAACAGTTTGTAATTAATATTAAACCTCTGAGTGGCTTTTTAAAAAATTTTAAAAGCGACTGTGGAAGCCGGTGCGACGAGACACCTCCAGATATAAACTTCAGGTTGCTCCTCAGAAGCCATCCACTTTGACTTTTTAAAAAATTTATTTTTAATTCTGTGGAAGGTTGAGGTGGGTATGTGCATGTGAGTGCAGATGCCTGTAGAAGACAGCTGTGCTGAATCCCTTGGAACTGGAATTACACGAGGTTGTGATCGGTCTGACACGGGTACTGGGAGCCAAACTTGCTGCTTCTCAAACACCAGGATGAGCTCTTGATCCTGAGCCATCCCTTCATGGCCACTTCGTTTATTGACACAGGGCCTCTCATTGGCCTGCCGCTTAAAAGAAAACAGAAGCCTGGCTGGCCTGTGGCCCCAAGGACCCACTGATCTCCAAGCCCAAAGCCACTCAGATCCCTTCAACAGCTATCGTGTCCATTTGTTTATTGTGTGTGTGTAAGTGTGTGGGCACAGCCATTCCGCGGAGCACACGCCAAGGTCAGGGGACAGCTTGTGGGAGTGTTCTCTCCTTCTGCCATGTGGGTCCCAGGAGTCCAAGCTCATGTCAGAGAGCTTTGCTTCAAAGCCTCTTCACCCCCTTGGCCATCTTGCCTGTCCCTGAGTTATGTGTGTCTGTGTGTCTGTGTATCTGTGTTTGTATGTGTGACTATCTGTGTGTGTGTATCTGAGTCAGTGTGTCTGTGTGTGTGTCTATGTGTCTCTCTGTGTGTTTGTCTCTCTGTGTGTGTCTGTGAGTCTTTGTGTGTCTGTCCATGTATCTATCTGTATGCCTATGTGTTTGTGTGTGTGTCTATGAGTCTGTTTATGTGTGCCTGTGAGTCTCTGTGTGTGTCTGTGTATCTGTGAGTCTGTGTGTCTATGAGTCTGTGTCTGTCTGTCTGTCTGTGTTCCCATATGTCGTTGTGTGTGTGTTTCTGTGAGTCTCTGTGTGTGTGTGTCTGTCTGTGTGTTTGTATGTGTGCCTGTGTGTCTATGTATATGTCTTTCTGTGAGTCTGTGTGTGTGTGTCTGTATATCTGTGTGTGTCTATGAGTCCATATGTGTGCGTCTGTGAGTCTGTGTCTGTCTGTCTGTGTGTTTGTGAGTCTGTCTGTGTGTCTGTGTGCCTGTGAGTCTATGTATGTGTGTGTCTGTGTGTGTGTCTGTCTGTATATCTATGTGTGTCTATGAGTCTATATGTGTGCATCTATGAGTCTGTGTGTGTCTGTGAGTCTCTGTGTGTGTCTGTCTGTATATCTATGTGTGTCTATGAGTCTATATGTGTGCATCTATGAGTCTGTGTGTGTCTGTGAGTCTCTGTGTGTGTCTGTGTGTGTGTCTGTCTGTCTGCATGTGTGTTTGTCTGTCTGTGTGTCTATGTGTGTGTGTATAGGTTCTGCTGATTAAACTCAGGTCCTTGTGCAGGCAAAGCAAGCCCTTTACAGACAGAGCCTTCTTCTTAACGCCTCAGCTAGGTGCTGGCCAAGTTCAGAAGGGGAGCAGAAGCTGCTTCCTCTGACTGTCTTGGGTACTTCCTTCAGTTTCTATTCTCAACCCTGGAGATTCCCACCATGCTCCACCCAAGCTACAAGAGATCAGAATGGGAGTTTTGTTTAGATGATCGTCTGTTTTTGCCAATTTGACAAGTGAGAAAAAAAAGCATCTTTTTTCTGGCCAGGTTTAAATTAATTTCCTTTTCTCATATATGCCATTTTGTATAATCTTTATTTTTTGAGGAGTCTCCTGTCCAGCTACCCCGTGTCCCTGGAACATGTCCTCCTCAACTTGAAGTCGTCTTGTTCTCACACCTGCAGATTCCCAAAGTGGTTCACCCTGGTAGCCGCTAATGCCTACCCTTGCGTTAGTGCCTCACAGCTGAGCTGACCCTGCCAGGGTCTCCCACAGGCTCAGGGGAGCTGTTGACCCCAGGTCAGCACAGAGGCTCATCTCCACCAGGCGCTAGGCCCATGCTGGCTTCTCTCCTTTCTCGCCTGCCCTTCCTGCTTGGTGTCCATGCTGGGTGGTCCTCTCACGCTCTTCCAGAGAGGCCTTCTCTATCCTCAGAGTCGGCTCAGCTCCATAAATGCAACTTCTACTGGGACCCTCTCTCAAGCTGTTTCAAGGTCCTACCCACTCAGAATGTCTCTATCCTCGCTGCCACACCCCTTGCCCCACCCACACTCTGCTCCCCACCTCAGCCCCTCGCTGGAGCTCATCCTCACGTAGCCTCTTCCAGAACCAGTTCTTCCTCCTCCCGTTTTCCCCACTGTACACCTCCCTCTCCTCTGTGGATCCCCTCCCTCTCCTCCGTGGATCCCCTCCCTCTCCTCGTGGATCCCCTCCCTCTCCTCCGTGGATTCCCCTCCCTCTCCTCTGTGGATCCCCTCCCTCTCCTCCGTGGATCCCCTCCCTCTCCTCCGGGGATCCCCTCCCTCTCCTCCGGGGATCCCCTCCCTCTCCTCCGTGGATTCCCCTCCCTCTCCTCCGTGGATCCCCTCCCACTAGGGTCCCTCTATGTGTGCTTCTCTCCCCAGCACCCCCAGAACTTAGCAGGGCTCCAGATAGCTGCTTAGTAACTGTTGGCAAGCAAGCAGATGGCAGAAACCAATGGATTTCTCATCTTGAATACACAGTTGGAAAGCAATTAGAGGTTGTCCTCAGTCCTCCCCCAAAGACATGCGAGCCCAGGTCCTCAGATGTGGCCTCATTTGAAAAACTGAGCATGTCCCTGCTGATGGCATTAAGGGCTAATACCAGCATGACCGATGCTCTTAAAGGAGGTACAGATGTGGGAGAAGGGGCCATGGAGCTGGATGGACACGGGGGGCCACGAGACACCAAGGCCTACGGAAGACACCTGAGAGAGGCCTGGGACAGAGCGATGCTCAGGATGTCTGGAAGAAAGTTTCCGTGAGCAGACACAATGGCCTCCCAAGTTCTGGGAACAGGTGTTAATGACCTAAACCTGTATGGTCTTTGCCACGGCAACCCCTTGGACACATATCCTTCACCTTTGAGAGGTGGGAAGGGGTAGACTCACCTTGCCTAGGTGCACTGCTGGGCGCTGCAGAGCTGCATAAGGAAGGTGGCTACAATAAACTAAGCATCTGGGGAATGGGTAGACACGGGATCAGGAAGTAAACGTGGGAACCCGGTGGCTGGAGGCCCAGAACCACTTGCCGAATGCTGAGGAGCAGCTGGTCCAAGACAGCCTGTCTCCGGGAATCTGAGAGCATGTCCTGGGGCTGCAGGAATGTGAGACTACAGCACATGCCTGGAACCTGCCTCCAGCGAGCCAGAAGCAGGGGCTGAGCCTCATGCATATGTATTTATGGACATTTAAAGAGGCCGAAATACATATTTAGCAGCTTCTCACAATGTGTTTTATTGCCCGTGTCTGTCCCTTTTGTAATATCCTCTGGAAATTCATTTTAAAGGAGATTTCAAACCCAAGTGACTGACCCGGCAAGCCCTTCCGGTCCCTGTCTGTAAAGAGGTTTTATTTAATAACAAAGTGTCTTATTTAAAGTCATGCCTATTGAGACTGCCCGTGGAGGCGCCGAGGCTTCGAGAATGCAGTATTATCCCCACTATTGGCTAAATCAGCCACTATGCTTCTGTCGGGGCCAATTTCCCTTTATGTCCTGGGTGCTTAAAACCCTTTAGAAGATTCAGATGTAGTTTTCAACAAGAGCTTGTTGCCTATTTCTCACGCCTTTGAAAGCCTATAAGGGCCGTGGAAGTCATTTCCCAAAGCCACTCCCCCAGAGGGAAGCGGAGACTTTGTGCACTAAGTAGAGAGATGTGTTCTTCTAGTTAGGTACAAGATGAACTACATAGGCTCACAAACGCAAGGACCTCAAAGGGAATGCCGCAGAGACAAGGGGCAGAAGGCAGCTTTAGAGGCTTTGCCCCAGGCCTGAGGAATCATTTTGTGCACGAACATACCACAGCCCGCATCTCCTGTCTTGGAAGTATTAACAAGCAGCACACAGTGCTCCTGATTGTCTTGAACCGGAAAACCCAGCAGCCGGATGTCGGTGGATACTGAGTGACCCTATGAGAAAGAGAAAAGGGGGGGGCTGGGGAGTAGCTCCGCCGGCAAAGTCCTTGCCTAGTAGACATAAAGACCCGGGATCCATATCCGGAGGAGCACAGCATCCAGCACGGTGGGACTCACCTGTCATCTCAGCACAGGAGAGGTAGAGGCCGGAGGATCAGGGAGTACAAGATGATCTCCCCTTACACAATGAGTTCAAGGCCAGCCTGGGCTACTTGAGACCTTGAAAGGATGGCTACCGGTGTGGCAGTATCTCTCAGCTTCCCTGTCTTGACTGAGTAGAGATTTTTCTATTTGCCGATTAATATATGAGGCGGTTTGAAAGTAATTGGCTCCCCAAGCTCAGGGAGTGGTTCTATGAGGAGGTGTGGCTCTGTTGGAGTGGGTGTGGTCTTGTTGGAGGAAGTGTGCCATTGTGTGTGTGGGGGGGCTTTTGAGGTCTCCTATGCTCGAGCTATGTATGCCCAGTAATGCAGTTCACTTCCTGTCGCCTTCAGATCAAGATGTAAGAACTCTCAGCTCCTTTTCCATCACCATGTCTGCCTGCATGCTGCCTTGCTTCCCAATGATAATGGACTGAACCCCTGAAACAGTAAGTGAGCCACCACCATGAAATGTTTATAGGCGTTGCCGTGGTCATGGTGTCTCTTCACAGCAATGGAAACCCTAACTAAGACTATATATATATATATATATATATATATATATATATGTATGTGTATGTATGTATGTATATATATATATAGTTCCCCGGCATTATCGCCCCAAACCTCCCAGTTTACCTTAAAATCTCACAGACTGACAGCTGTCAGGAGGGCAGGGAAGGAAGCAATATGTGGTGGTTTGCATGAGAAACACCCTCTTTGGGCATTTGAACACTTGGTCCCCAGTTGGTAGTGGTGCTTGGTGAGGTTTCAGACAGGCAGCTTGGGAGGAAGTATGTCGCCAGGGGCGGGCTCTGAGATCCTCTGTTTCCTGCTAGCAGACACGATGAAAGCACTCAGCCTCCAGCTCCCTCACCACACCTTCCTGTTGCCAAGCCTCCCCACTGTGGCGAACTCATTCCTCTGGAACCGCAAACCCAAGGAAACTCTTCTTTTGTGCGTTGCTTTCATGCATGGTAATTTATCACATCCACAGAAAAGTAGCCAATATAAGGTGGTTGTGAAGGCAAGGGTAGGCACTGACAAAGAACTTCCAGGTCACTTAACCAAGGAAGGTTCAAGAGATATGGATGCTTTGGACTCAGCCACGTCCCCCAAATCCATAAACTGAAGCTCCGCCCTCCAGGATGTACACGTGGAGCACAGAAATCACTGAGGTGGGGGAAGGTCACAAGGCTGGGTGCTGACACAGTGGGATTAGCGCTTTTACCAGAAGCCACTAGAGATCACCCGCTGACGCCCACAACCCCGTCTATACCAAATGCCAAGGACAGAGCATGTGAGCACACACGAGAAGATGACCAACCGACAAGCTGGCACTGGGCCTCTGGGCTCCCACATCGTCTGCATTCTGTTCTTGGGCCTCCAAAGAGAAGGGCTATGAGAAACCAGTGTGGGTGGTAAAGTTCCCTGGTCTGTGTTCACCGGTGACAGCCACCCAAGGGGACAAGAGGACGAGGCCCGCTGCACTCTGGCACTCACTTCCTGATCCTTCTCTCAACCTCATACCAGGCTAGTGGGTGCGACCATCCTTGAGGGGTTCCTGGGTCCCACCCACCTCTGCGGCTCCAGCATCTTCTACCTCCTTTCCTGTTCCTGTTCATTTCTCCTCCCGGCTTATGTGCGAGAGGGAATTGGGGCCAGTAAATGCCCTTTCTTCCCCGTAAGAACAGTTTATTTAAGCCCAGTGAGTCAGAATGTCAACACTGACTAAGGCAGAGCGAAAGGGCAGGAGGGCTCCACATTCAGAACTCCTGAGATTATGCAGGAAAACGACAGCCCTGCCCTCACTTCCCTCTGTCCAGAATAGTGAATAAGGTCTCTTAAGGACCCTCCCTGATCCTTTGGCTATGGCTTTGAAAGGAAAAATGAGTTCAATGAGAGTGGCCCTCTTGACCTGCTGGCCAGAGAAAAAACAGCCCAAAGTGGTCCTAACAACAGCCCCTGCCTCAAGGCTGTCTGCTTGTTCTGACCCCCACTCTCTGAAGACCACAGGATCTGGAACTCACTGGAGTCTTGCAGGCAGGCCTCGCCTCCTGGAACCCGAGGACAGGTGTGGCTCCAGCTCTGCCCATGTCTCTGAGAGCAGCCAGTGGAGCAGATCTGTCTTGTAAGACAGAAGGTTGGGCAACAGTAATGCCAGTTTCATGATGCCAGTGCTGGGAGAGCTGACTGTCAGGTAAAGAACTCTAAGATGAGCAAAAATTCATCCGGGCCAGGGGAGATGGCTCAGTGGGCATAGTACTTGCCTCCTAAGCACAAGGACCAGGGTTCTGATCCCCAGCACGCATGTGTGAGGCCAGGCGTGACAGTACTGTCTGCACATGTCTGTAACTCTAGTGCTGGGACTGGGGAGACAGAGACAAGCACATCCTAGGGGATCCCCGGACAGGGATCCAGCTGAGTGGTTTTCCGCCTTCCTAATGTGCGACCGCGCAATACAGCTCCTTGTGTTGTGGTGACCCCAATCATAAAATTATCTCGTCGCAACTTCCTAACTGTAATTTTGTTACTATTATGAATCATCATGCAAATATCTGATATGCGGGATCTGATATGTGACCCCTGTGAAACGGTTGTTCAGCCCCCAAAGGGGTTGTGACCCACAGATAAACCACTGGTCTGGCTGACTCTGTGAGCTCCAAGTTCAGTGAAAGGAAAAACCACATCTCAAAAACGAAAGTGGAGCATGGCAGGGGGAGACACCAGCATTGATGCCTTGCCCTCACATACACGTGGATGGTCAAGTGAATCCACACACAAATACATACATCACACACGTGCACAAACATTGTGTACACAGTCTGATCTATGTTCTTAAGTCTTTGAGATATCATACTGACAGGAGTCTTTGCTATACTAATGGAGAGACTCGTGAAGGGCCCGTGTGCTTTTCAGGATACTTAGGTTACCAGAGACATCAGCCATGGAGAGAGAACAGGGCAGAGATGGAGTTCAGTCACCAGGCCCTGACAATGTAACCATGCCTTGGCAATAGAACACCGTTAAGCATGCATCACCACATGGAGGTTCACCAAATAGACATG
Source organism: Ondatra zibethicus (assembly GCA_004026605.1). NCBI lineage: Eukaryota > Metazoa > Chordata > Mammalia > Rodentia > Cricetidae > Ondatra > Ondatra zibethicus. Next base: position 8,966 of record PVIU01022951.1, on the reverse strand, counting down.
TCAGGAGGGTGACTCAGAGATAGTGTGGGATCTCCGTCTGTTTTATGTCATAGTGACAGGGATCTAGTCCACTCCTATGTAGGGCATTCAGCCCAGGTCCCAGCTCTGAGCCCTTTGAAGGGAGGCCATGCCAGTGGCTCTCTCGTAAACCACACATCTTAAAGTCCCCTTCTCTCTACCATCTCCACTCTGGGGGCGGAGTCTCTCACATCTGAACCATGAGGGACAAATAACATCCAAACTGCAGAAGGGTATGGGGGGGGAGGCTGTGCTGTCTTCACCCCCCACCTGTGACCCTTCCCCTCACCATTCCCACGTGTCCTTCATTAGATGTGCACTGTGGTGCTTCCTCAACTTCATGGCTCACACTCATTCAGTAAACTCTCAAACCGTAATGGAGGTTACGGAAATCCCATAGGCCAGTTGGCGAGCAACCCAGTCCCCAGCGGTGCCTGGGGACACACCTGGAGCTGGCAGATCACACCAAGTTTGTGGAGAACAGAGCCCTTTTGCTGCAGGGCCTGGTGCTGGCTCTGGTTGGTTAGTGTGAGGATTGCCCTGCAGAGCCCAGCTGGGGGGCGATGGACAGAGGATAGAAGAACATGCGAGGGATGGAGCTAGCAGAGGGGCTTGCTCACAGACCATTGCTGAGGCCTTGTGCTCTGCACGGAGGACATCGAAGGCAAAGGGACAAAGTGTTGGCTCCATCAGCAGCCACTGGCACTCCCTGAGCTGCAATGAAAGCCTGCCCATAGCTCAGGTCACAATGACACAGCTCCCCAGAAGCATGGGCCCAGACAATAGGGTTTGCTTGGGAAATTCTGATTGTCTGTCTGTATAAGAAACTAAGAAGGAACGGCCTATTTTAAGTTTCTTGCATCAGCTTAGGTGGAACTGTAGATGAACAGGATGACAGAGAACCCCACCGTCTCTATTCAGGCCAAGAATTTAGAGCAAAGCAAAAATATCACTAGCCAGGGTTGCCTGATGGCCAGCAGACGTGACAAGGGCACACGTGTACAAGGCTTTGACATAAACAGGATGTAAAATGTGAAGGTGATCCCACGGGTTCCACACTCACGTTCTCACGTTTGTGCAGCAGGATCTTTACTGACTGAGCTCTCTCTTGGGGCCCTGTCTTCCCTGATAAATCCCTACATAATTTTAAAGAGCGATGTTACGAACAGAGAGCCCAGGTGTGGAAGGATGGGTGCACGCCCATGGCTGGACCTCAAGCTTGCGTTGTGAGGCGTGGGAGCCAGAGGCAGCTCACTCAGTCTTGACAACTGCTTGATGGACACACAACATGGAAGTTGAGATGTTGACTTTGGAGTCGGCAAACTTGGGTCCGAGATCTGTTTGGCTTCGTTCAGCAAGCCGGGGTTTCCTCCTCCTTCCATGTGCTGGTTGATCTCTGTTGTCAGCTTGATGAGATTTGAAATCACCATGGGAACAGACCCACTGGCATTTCTGTGAGGGCTTTTCTAGAGTAGATGGAAGTGGGAACACCCACTGTAGCTGTGGGCATCACCATCACACGAGCTGGGGTCCTGCCTGGAGGAGGACGTGAGCTAAACATCAGGGTCCAGCTCTCTAACCTATGACTGTATGCGAAGTGACTGACCAGCGGGCCCCAGATCCTGCTGCTATGGCTTCCCCTCCACGAACGACCAAACACCCCAAAACCATGCTCCAAAGTCAGTCCCTTCTCCCTTAAGCTGCAGCCGTGAGTGCTTGACACAGCCGCGGGAAGGCTTGACTGAGGCAGTGTGTATTACACACTTCCTGTCTGAGCTAAAAGTGGGAAAGCCAGGCTGCAGCCGGACTCTGGGTCTCAGCTTCCAGCTGCAGAGGCCGACAAGGCCGGGACTGAAAGTACACTGAGGACGGAACCCGGCTGGGACTCCTCCCGCGGCCGGCAGCAGGCTCGAGACGTTCATCAAGCTTATTGGTTCTGTGGGTCTGCACAGCCCTGCTCAGCCCAGCATGTATCAATCAAGCCACAAGGTCTTATTTACAGGACGATGAAAGCCGCCAGGAGTGGGACCTCTAACAGCCACAGGTGCGGCTGTAACCACCCTGCATGCTCACATCCCCCTTTCTGGGCCATGAGTCGCTGAGGTTTACTCCCTTTCCCCTCCCCTGTGGGGCATAGCTTTCTCTCCCTCCTCTAGACCACCACCTGAGGATTCTCTGGAAAAGGACAAGGTGTTCGGTAAGTGAATTCAGTAAATGTTTTCATAGTCGAGGGGGAGGGAACAGCCAGCTTTTTACTATGCCCATAAATTCTGTGTCCGATTTATCTTCCATCAGGCCGACATTAATATTAAAATCCTCCATGAGTCATAAATCGGTTGCACATCAAGAAAAGCAGCCCCAGGAAGTCAGAAGAAGCCCTCATTAACAATGGCGGAATTAGTCCTCCGAGGACCCTCCTTGATGGCCAAACAGACCATTTTCAGTCTGATCATTGTTATAATGGGCTGTGCCGTGGCTATGGGTCACTGTCTGAATTTCAATTGGACAGTGCTGGCCCAGAAATGACCATTGAGGGCATTCGGGCAGCTCAGAGGTTCAGAGCATCACCACAGGAAAGAAGAAGCCACCAGGAACTGTGGAGTATGCCTCCCCTCCGCTGCCTCCACTCAAGAGCCACAGGGACGTCTCTGGGCTTCCAAAAGTTGCTTGCAAATGTCCATCTCAAAAAACAGACTTGACCAAACACTGTGTGTGTCCCTGTGTCACAGAGGATGACTGTTGGGGGTAAGGCGAGCTTGTCCTTGAGACTCAGAAAATCGTGCCTGGGTGGTAGCATCCGCCTCAGGAAGCTGAGGCGGGTGGATCCTGAGTTGTAGGTCAGCCTAAGCTACAGAAGGAGACCTTTAGATCTTGTCTCAAAACAGAAATCAGCAAACACCTGCATTGAGGGACACGGAGAGACAAGATCTGCCCTGGCCCAGAGGTGTCAAACCATTTTTAGGGATTGCCTCTGTTGTGTTGCCCGTGACGACAGATCTTCATGCTTAGTTTATGAACAACATCCAAGTCATTCCCACAGGGAAGTGGCACCTGGTTTAGCTGTGGTACTCAAGCAAAGGTCTTAAGCTATAGCTTCCAAACAAGAGGTGGCAATGTCCCCTGTACTGGGCAGTGAGCAAGACAGACCTGGCACCTTTCCTAACGACATACCACACCTCTGCCAGTTGTGCTGATGCAGGGGCATGCGGAGATGGTGACATCCAGGTCGCAAAGATGGAGGAAGTCTTGGTGGTGGTTGCTGTTTTCTCCCTGCTCCATGCAAGCTTATAACAACCTTCCCCCGACCGCTGCTGCAGAAAGTAAGCCAACTGTGGTTTGGGTCTAAATGTCCCCATTCCCCTTCACAAGCTCAAAGCTTAAGCCCTGAGGTGCTGGGATTTCAGAACGGACACTTTAGGGAGGTCATTAAACATGAGTCACAAGGGTCAGACCACACAGTAGGTCAGTGTCCGACACCATGAGAGAAGCCATCTGTGATCCTGGAAGAAAGCCCTGCAACACACTGAATATTCTGGAGTCTCGGTGTTGGTCCTTTACCTCCAGAGCTGTGAGAAATACGTTTCCATTGCTTATAGACCACCCTGATTACGGGGAAGTCTTCGTGGTGGTTGCTGAGTGTGTAAGAGTGCCACCATAAAACTCCAAAGCAAACGCTTTCCCCCTTGGAAGAAGTCATGGCCGACGTCCCTCTGTGTGTGCACTATCCTCTCGTATATCAATCTCTGTACATGGATGTATCAAATAATCACAGCAACACACATTTTATCACCTGCATATTTCTCCCTTTAAAATGGGTCCTAAACTCAGGGAAAGCCTCGTGAATGTCATGGTGATGTATACACATGGACAGGTGGCACGCACCTGTGAGCTGCTGGGCACAGACACCGATGGCACAGACACTCACTCATCTGGCAACTGGATGTGATGTGGAAGGTGATTGCTCACGGAGGAAACAGAGGAAACTGCTGGCTCCTGGCCAGGCTTAGACACAGGGACAGTTTACCCACAGGTCAGCAGTGAAGAAGTAACTCAAGGAAGCCAGGGGAACAGCAGGTGAGGGGCCTCTGGGTCTTGTGACCATGGCATGGCATCTCATGGGGAACGAAGGTGCCTCACTAGCAGCTGGCTGCCCATGTGATGCGAGTAGTGGCCTGGGCTGCAGTTAGGGAAAGGTTCACCAGAAAGGAACAAGAGCCCAGATGTGGTCATGGCACCTTCATGGCCATACATGACTCTGTAGTGAGCATCCTGGACTGAGAATCACAGGGATACATGACTCCGCAGTGAGCATCCTGGACTGAGAATCACAGGGATACATGACTCCGCAGTGAGCATCCTGGACTGAGAATCACAGGCATACATGACTCCACAGTGAGCATCCTGGACTGAGAATCACAGGCATACATGACTCCACAGTGAGCATCCTGGACTGAGAAATTTAAAGGCTTTCAAACGGAGTCAGAAGTTTATCTGTCTTCTTGTTTGGAACTGAATGGCCCTGGCAGACTCTGTGTTTGAACACCCAGTATCCAGATGGTGGCACTGGCTGGGCAACTTGTAGAACCTGGGCTTGTGGTCTGAGTGGCAGAAGTTGGTCATGGGGGCTGACCTTGAGAGAGTATTCACTTCTGGTTTCTAACCCAGCTCTCTGCTTTCCACTCCATAGTGATGTGTGAAGTGTCTGCCACATGCGATCACTACAGGAACTGCTGAATCCTCCGCTGTCCCTGCCTGCTATGATGGGCTGGAACTGTGACATCACATAAGCCCTACCCCCACCCCTAGGTTGCTTCTGTTTGGTGTTGTTTACAGTCGTGAGAAAGGTCACTGACACATTTGACTCACGTAGCTGACGCTCTGGAGGTAGATGTGGTACTGAACTGTGTCATCCAGCACACAGCGTGACAAACGGGGGCCTTCTCCAGAGACTTTCGCTCAGCAGCCCAGAGCTGGGCCGGGACACAAGGTCACTTAGTTGATCTAGTTCCTCAGAGACAACACCTTTCATCTTGGAGGGAAACTCACAAGATGTTCCCAGGAGAAGTAAAACACTCCACCCTTTAGGGAAGCTGCTGACACTGGGGACGCAAAGGACAACTCAAAACCTTCAGGAAGTTCCTGAAACTGAGCAGATTCACCAGCCCCTCCCTTCCCAAGCATGTATAAGCAGAAAGGGAATCTGGGAGGCACAGGAGCAGAGCTGCCTGGAAAGGACCCTCTCCTACCTGTTGTGCTGTCTACAGACTGCAGTGTGCTCCAGGTTCCCAGTTTTGTGAGCTGTCACCCACGCTGGGGTGGCTTTGGGAATGGATGTAGCCAGCTGTCTTTGAGTCATTTCTGCTCCTGTGAATAACCTCTCACCAATATTTCTGTTAGTAACTCCCTCCCACACTCTGGTTCACTAAGTTGGACTTTGGCGGTATCCATACTTGGGTCTGTCTTCAGTTTTCAGTTCCCTCTCAGTGGATGGGGGTTCGCTTGAACCCAGTAATGTCAACACCAACAGGAACGGCACAGGGTCACCTAAGCTAATTGTCAGTAGTCAAAACCAGGCCACTGCTAGAAGGGACACAGGGGCGAGTCAAGAAAGACCCCTGCCGAGGAGGAAAGTGCTGCCTGAAACCGGCAAGTCCAACAGGGAAGTGAATTCCTCAGAACGCAGAGAAATAAAGGGTCAACGTGGTTCTCAACTCATGTATCTCATAAGGGCAGGAAACATCTCCGAGAAATGAGAGAAAATGCCACCGCCGGTGGATTTGTCATAGCTGCTTACTCCGGGAGTGAGACACAGCTGACGGATCCAGTGGGTGAAAGGTGAAGTCAGGCCAGAGAGAACCTTGGCCCTGCCTGGAGGCAGAAGGATGGAACGAGGAGCTTCAGTGAATATGCAGGACATGATGGGGGGACACGTGGGGGTGTGGAGCAGAAACGATACTTAACACCTGCATGCCAGGTTGTTGTGGGAAAAAACAGCATGAGGTACTCAGATTTGAGAAACTCAAGAAATCTTGTGCAAGTAAATCAAGCATACCCACGTGTGAAACCTTAAATTTCATTTATGTATAGTCTGTGCACACCCACGTCCACGCAGGTGCAGGCATGAACCTAGCATGACACGTGTGTAGGTCAGAGGACAACTTTCAGGAGTCTGTTCTCAACTTTCACCTGATGGGGCAGGGTCTGTCATTCTCATTCCTGCTGCGGAATTGTTTGTTTTCCAGACAGGGTCTCTCTGTGTAGCCCTGGCTGTCCTGGAACTCACTCTGTCAACCTGGCTGGCCTCAAATGAGATCCACCTGCCTCTGCCTCGCAAGTATTGGGATTAAAGGTGTGTGTCACCACTGCCCAGCTCCTGCAGTGGAGTTTTGTGCTACTGGCTAACTGGCCCTCGAGTTTCTGGGCAGTTCACCAGTCTCTGCCTCTTACCCCTCCCTTGGGATGCTAGGATCCCAGATTCCAGCGCTGTATCCAACTTTTTCCATGAGCTTTAGAGATCCAAGTTCAGCCATCAGACTTGTGTGGCTGCCAACACTTTCGTACTGAGGCAGCCTCACGTCTCCATCCCTGGATAGCTTACGCTGACCATCAAACCCTCTAAGTGAAGAGGAAATGACAAACATCCTTGGTGTGACAAGGGGGAAATCTTGCCTTCTATCTGAGGTCAAATAAATGGACAGAATTATATACCATCAGCTACAAATACTGAAGGAAAAAGTTCTGTGTCTAGTTCAACTTCCCTTTGGACAATTTGAGGGCAGACTGGAGGGTATCACTGTCTACCCTGTAGATACTCTCTTTGAGACTAGCCCTGAAGGACACTCGTCAGCAGACAGGAAACTAAACCCCAAAGAAAAGAGTTGAAACAGGAGTAACATCCAATAAAGAAACGTGCGAGCCCCTGGTGCCTCAAGATTGTCAATCTCTATTAAAAAAACAAAAACAAAAACAAAAACAAAAAACAAGACAATGTCAGGAAGACCCTGCGGAGGCCAGCTTTAGTGGTCAGCTTGACACACTTAGAGCCACCTAGGAAGAGCGGTTTGTCTGGGACCTGGGTTAGCTGAGGCTCCTGTCCCCTCCATGGTGAGCGGGCACGTGCCCATCAGTGTATGCATGCTCCATGCTCTGTCCTCTTGCTTTCCCGCTCTGTGGAAGGATCCAGGCTCATGCAGGTCCTGGCAGCTGAACGGCCTGCTCTACCCAAACCGGGGCACTGGGGGGATCTTTTTGAAACAATATTTTTATTAATTCTTGGAGAATTTCATACCCTATATCTTGAGCACATTCATCCCTCCCTAGCTCCTCCCCTTAAGCACCCTTTCCTCCTCCTCCTCCCTCCCCTCTGCCCCTACCCAGCTTGATATTTCTGCTGCTTCTTTTCTTCATTCTTTCTCTACCCAGTTGCTGTTGCCCAGACAGTCTTGGGAATGGAGCCTGTTCCCATATGTGGCCAGACTACAAGGGGTTACATTATTTTTAAAACACTGACTCTCTCCCCCACCATCTCTCAAAATTGAATGGCTTCTCAGTTCGTAGTGAGATGCCATGTCCCCTTTCTACTCTCTATGCTGGAATTTGGCCTGTTGGGGCTTGCACGCATCACCTGTATGTTGGGACTTACACACGTCCCTCGCGTGCTGCCATAATCCCCGAGTTGGTATGTGTATCTGCCTGCTGTGCCTGGAAAGCGCCATTTCACCAATGTTATCAATCATGGCTCTTACTTCCGTGAAGATCCCTGGGCCTTGCTGGGAGGGATGTGACGTATATGTCCCATTTAGAGCGGAGCGATCCAACGTCTTCCATCTTCTGCACATTGGCCGGTGGAGGCCTCTGCGTGAATTGCCATCTATTGCGAGAAGAAGCCTCTGTGATGGCAGTTGAGAGATGTTCTGATCTGTAGGCATAGCAATAAGCCATCAGGAGTCATTTTAAGACTATAGCCATTAGCAAAGTAATAGTCCTGGGTTCTCCCCTAGGGCTGATGACCATTTGATGGATAGGTGCCCCTTTAACCATGCCAGGTATATGTGCCCTCTTACACAGACAGCCTTAGGTTGTTCCCATGGCATTCATGGTGCTAGTGCACCAGTGTGAACATCTTGTCAGACCAGTTGTGATAGTTCACAGGGTTCACAGGTAGATATTTATAATTAGTTTTCTCCTCTGCTAGTACATACGGTGCCTTCCAGCACATAAATGCTAGCCAATAGGAGTGAAGTTTCCAGATAAGTATCAACTTGGTTTCTCCTTGTTCTGTGACTTGAATATGTGGTGTCTTCAGCAATAGGGTCTTCCCGCCAAACTCTAGAGGGTAATCAGGAATATTGGCCATAGCTTGTGATACTCATTGTCCAACAACTCAAAACGGGGTGCGCCATTCCTGCCTGATACTGGAGTTTTTATTTGACAGCATAGGGTCTCTCTAGTTGGGGTTTTACTACACATCTCAAGTTGGCCTCTTCAAACTCACAATCCTCCTGCCTCCGCATTAGCCATAGTGCTCAGCCATCTTTACTTACCCTTCCTGAGGAGGTTTGGTTTCAGACTGAGAAGAAATATCACACAAGAGAGTAAGTGACGTTTTGGTGGCTTGATCGACAGAGCCTGGCTGTCTCCAGTCACTTCCCCTTCCCCAGTTCATCTGACAGCTTCCTCCCTGGTGAGCTTGGAGCCCAGGCAGCACCTTACAGACCTCTGCTGGGCACTGAGACAGCTGTCTTTCAGGCCCTATGGATGGGCTGAGAAACACAAAAATACAGATGTAAACCCAGCCCTCGGGTGTACACGGACTTGGGAAGGCGCACTAGAAATAGATGTAAACCCAGCCCTCGGGTGTACACAGACTTGGGAAGGCGCACTAGAAATAGATGTAAACCCAGCCCTCGGGTGTACACAGACTTGGGAAGGCGCACTAGAAATAGATG